>DWPA01002652.1:0-15413 GCA_018251375.1 Calpodes ethlius
TGTACATCAGAGTTCTCCATGAGTTTCTCAAAGATGTGTGAAGTCCGCCAATCTACACTTGCCAGTGTGGTGGATTACGGTTTTACCCCACATATTGTGAGTGGAGACATGTGACGATGACACATAGGATACAGTTGTACCATGTAAAGTTGAGTTGAGTTTTGGCCATGAACATTCATAATTGATTGTCAATGATTTTAACACCACTTCTGTACTTTTTAATTGAAATAGTGAATATATTTATATATATATTACATCATTTCATTGTGATCATCACATTGTAAATTTATTGAGTAGAATATAACATATAATATTTGTTTAAATGTACCTTATATAATTGTTTATCATAGTTAAATAAACTATAGAAAAAACATTCAGATCCACATTAAAGATAACTGATGATTATAAATATGTGTTTTAAATTAATTGTGAATGAGCTAGGTATATAATACATACATCATTATGTACCTTACTGATAATATAGTTCATGTACTAAATAGTAAATAAAATAAATATTACATAAATCTCTATATTGCTTTATTTAGTTTATACTGCAGAAACGGCTTATAACACTACATAGACTGTACATTTCAGAACTCTACTCAGTTGGTATTTGAAATGAGACACATATACATATATTATTAATATAAGTATTGATAGTAGCCAGTAAATATTAATAATTAACAACTCTCTTCGATAACAGAATAAAAACAAACAAGAAACAATTTGTTTTTGTTCATTAAGTATATATCGGTAACTAAGAAATTGTAAGTGTATCATATTCCTTATAATAAATTAAAAGTTTAGTGTATGCAAAGTGTATGCGTATACTTTTTATGTTATGTATACACCTATGTCTGTATTGTGCATGCTTGTGATTAATTACCAATAAATCAGTATTACTTGAAGCTTCAATTGTTTTACTCATCTCACCTGTCACTGACAAATATAAAAGGAACCTAATACAAAATAATTATTACTTACACACTTGACTGTAATCAAAATCATCACTGTAACACTAGCTTTTACACAGATTGCTGAATAGAAAAATGGTCTTCATAAATGTGCAATATTTTTGAAACACCTCTCAAATTACTTCCCATTATATGGTATATGTTTACTAAAAGAAAAAAAGTCATTCCTGCTTGATGTAAATGCATATTGCCTCTACAATATTTTTTTAAAGACTTTATCTACCACTTTATTAGATTATAATTATGTAATTGTATATCAGCACAAAATCACAGCTGTCCTGTTTAACTAGGGACTATGGGTTTGTAAGCTAACCAAAGATGGCCCGGTATACAAAGAGATGGACTGATATGACAAAACAATAAAGGTTAACCCAAAAATCAAATAGTTGGTGCGGAAACCCTACTTCTTATGTGTATACACCCTTATTTGTGATAATTCGTTACATTTAACAATATTGGGGTTTATTTATTAATTCTCTTCCCTTCATTATCCTCATTGCTTAGGGACATAGTTCCCCGCACAGATTACAACCTGTTTGACAATGTTGTGCGGTTTAGATTATTCACAGCTTGTATGGCCTCATAGATATTACTGTCTATTAATTATTAATAATCATCAGTAAAATTAATAACCTTGTAACTGTTACCACAGTTTTGTTAATTATTCATAAAAATTCATAGTATTCATGATTTTTGATTATTCACACACACTATAATATATACTTTTAATATTTATTTTAATGAACATTACTTTTAAATGCACAATTATTTTAAATTTACAATTTAATTAATATAATACAAACAAAGCCAAACGCTTATGAGACGGGAGAAAGTATAAAAGCTTATATTAGACAAATCTTTCCTGAGTTGCATAAATAAGATTCATAATAAGTGTTTTTATACTCAAAAAGCAACTTTTGGTTGTCATTGCTGATCAAACCCTATGGTAATGGTTGCTTCAGCTTTAAACAATAAATTACCTATTGGAATGTTGTTATACATAGGTTGAAACAAGTACTTATATAGGATTTAGTCGGGACTTTGCCATTTAGTTGTATTCAGCATAGATTACTTTTATTAAACAATAATATTATACCCAATTTATAACATATATTAAACAACTTTACTTATGTATAATATAGATACAAATACAATAAAAATAAAATTATGTTGTAGAATAATGTATGTACTGTAATTTGTCATAAAAAATGTCCCAATAAATAAATAACATCTGTTTGGTTAGCTGGTAGATAAAGCATTAAGCTAAATCTTGCCAATTGTTCTGTAATATATTCTATAATGGTCAATAAAGTTTAAATAAATGAATAAATATTAAACTCACCTCCAAATGTTCAAAGGCAAACATGCTAAAAGTTAAGGAGGATATTTTCTTACAATCCGGTACATCTTTATCATGGCCATAGTAAGGGCCATCTAGTAAGAATTCCTTATGTGCTATATTCTTTGAACTGCCATCATCTAAGAAAGAGGAGTACCAGTCCACAGTACTTAACAAGCCGACGTCCATACAATTCTTATCAGCCAGGACATGCGCACCGACATCCGTTTCCTGGTCCAAGTCTGACCACAACGTCGATATGACTGTTTGCCTTTTAGATAATTCATGATACAAATTTATTATATCTTCCCAATGGGTTTCTTGATTTAGAAATGAAAGGAGATCATACGGTCGCGCTATTTCAAAAGGAGATTCAAGCTGAAAATATTAACCCATATTAAAAATATACCATAACAGTAAATTGTTATTATAACCGGAAAACGCTATCAGGAGCATACCCTGGGTTGAATAAGACCACTTTCAGTCACCATCCAATGAGTTGAAGCGTGTGAAATATCGACGATACACACAGTAATAAAACATAATAACTTAACAAACAGCATCGTAGATATGTCAAGATTGATTTAAACACTATTTATGCATACTGTTTATTTATTATCACTTCATATAATGCATTTATTTACCGGAATTGTACCAATTACCACAAGCAAAACACTAGTTAATGTAATGTACTCTGTTATTTTATGTATATTATTTTTTTATGTAATGTCAGAGTCTGTGACATATGTGAATGAAGTTGACAAACCACAGAGTATTTACAAATGAATGCAGATTATGATATCTATACTTGAATGAAAAATTAACAAAATCTGCCATCTGAATACTCAGAAAATAGAGTGTTTTTTAAAATGATACAAATTTTAGATTTGTAATAACTAAAATGAAACCCTCATAGTTTCGATATGTCCATTGGTCTATCCGTTCTAATCTTAGCTTAGGGATTTCCATTAACAGATACATGGATATAGATATTTATCACATTAACTGTAAATTGACAATGTAATAAATTAAAAATTTTCTTTGTTTTCGTGTAAACACTTAATGTGGGTTGAGTGTTTTTTATCTTAAAGTATGAGAAACTGAAATAAATATACCGTGAAAAGATTTATAGAACTAGTATAATATGTAATTTCATCACATAAAAGAAGAAAAATTCATATATTCATTTAGGTTAATACACCACCCATTTTTTTTTACATATATTATATTTTTGAGCAGATGTTTTCGGAAACTCATTCATCAGCCTTTGATGATCCACTGCTGGATAAAGGCTGATGCTTGCTGTCTTCTTCAAATCGTCAGTCCACCTGGTTGAGGGACGATCTATAATCCATTTTCCGAGACGTGGACGCCATTCATAGACCTTTATTCCCCAACTGTTATCGGTCCTTCTTTTTATATGGCCAGTCCATTGCCATTTCATCCGACTTACTCTTTGAGCTATGTCGCTGACCTTTATTCGTCTACGGATATAATCATTTCTGATAAGACCATGTAGAGAAATATCGAGCATAGCCCTCTCTTTAAGTTTACGTATTAGGCCAATAATAAAACAGGTTTTTGGAAGTTAATGCTGTTTAAATGCTCACTTTGAAGCAAAAAAAAAAAACGTTATTTTTTACTTTTTTGGATAGACATTTTAAAACGTTTATGGGCCTATGTATAATGTTTTACTTCGTGCTTTTTTCCATTTTCTTTATATTTTAAAAACATACAGATACTAGATTATAAAAAAAATATTATAATAATTATAGTCTTTGAATACTGGGCGAAAATTCGTCTTTGTCAACATGTTTATATAAATTATATAATTTCCTTGTTACAATTACTCTAAAGATTATCGTTATATTTATCTTCAATATTTAGTAAAGTACCAATAATTTGAATACAGCGGTAAGTTTGTTACCGGTAAGGTAAAATATACCGTTACCATGGTTAAGAATTCATAAGAATTTTGACGCGATTCTACATTTGCGATAGACATGCATAAGGAAGGGTTATTCTATTTCGGAAGGTCTTCAAATAAGTTAATACACAAATAAGTAAAGCTTACAAGTATTTAGTTCTTAAATTACAAAGCACAATGTTGGAAAACGATGTCTACTGGCACTAAGGCCTTCCTTGTGCTGAGGTATCCAATGCGCAAGTCCAAATAACCTCAATACAATCCACACCACGATTAATTCACACACATACCTTCAGCGTTATACTTTTAACAAAAAAACCTCTTACAAATAAGCACAAAATATTTTAAATTTAATTATTGATTTTACAATAAATTTTAACACAAGTTGCTATATCAGTGATTTCACGTTAATAAATGTTCAAAAATTTTTAAGACGATGTGAGGTTACATTAGATTATTACATGAAACAAAATAAGGATTTTAGCATGATTTGAACAAAATTTATAACTAATGGACTAAAGTGAAGAGTGAGACAGAAAATGTTAAATGACGCACAAGTACAGTCGCCACCAAATTTACATGATCGTGATGATAGCAGCACAAACAGTTTTAACAGGACAGTAAAAACTTTGGAGTATAAGGTACAATGCTCTATGCATACTAGTGTGTTTGGGTAAACATTACATAATAAAGTGGATAATAATTTTTCTAGGGCTTACTATGGACGTGTGCGTTAAGAGAAATATGCTTAGCAGCGCTATGGCTTCCACTAGGTGCTTTAATTTTTTGTTATGTGACGGCATCTATATTTCAGGGAGATGAAATACATGAAACGCATTGTAGAGTAAGTATGAATATTAAAGTTTTTATTACGATTTCAGAATGTAACGTATTACATATAAATATTTTTTTCACTTATCCACATATACATATATGAACTAAACCAGTAGGTATATAGTGATATGGTTAAATATTTATTTTATTAGTTTTATCAGCCAGTAGTGATCTATTTTATGGAGAAAGTATGAATAAACGTTTATGAATAAAGAATGCATTTCTTTTAAAGACATGTGTTTTTTCAGTACATTTACAGTAGTTAGAAATATAAGTTTATGAAATAAATATAAAAAATACTAAATGCGCTGATTTACAATGGTTATTCATTTTTATCCTTAAAACACCGATTAGATATTTAAATAACCTAACGGTGCCAATGCGGTGGTTACTATTATCATTATTATTAACTGCACAATATTTCATTGTAATTTTATTCAATTCAATAATAAATGACTTTAATAATTGGTATATTTAAATAAAATTATAGGTTTTGAAGAGTTGAAGATGTTACAATTTATATTATATCTATATCTACACAGATAAATAAGTATATCCCTCAGTTACGTCAACTAAACGACGTGGGTACCTGCAGCTGATTGTATTACGATACATGAAATTAAATGATGACGTACAAAAATATCTGTCATTAAAATGAAACATGTTATTCAAACAAATGCTTTACACATATTTTTATATAATATTTAAGATAACAGATATTGCTGGTAAAATAAATCTTATTACAGGTATATAACGTAGTGCCGTCAATAAGTGCGATTACTGGGATAAGTCCACAAAGATACATTTGGAGAATATGTATTGCTTACCATTTAGGACCAAGATTATTAATAGGTTCACTTTATTACAACTACCATAAGGAACGTACTTTACATATCACAGAAGAAAAGGTGAGAAGAACTCATACCATTTTTTTACCTACATATATTTTACATATGATGTACGTAAGTTTTTTTTTTTACATAAAATAAGTCAGTGCTTGTCTACTATCCCACCTGATGGTAAGTGGCGATGTAGTCTACGATGTTGTGCGCACTAACTTATAAAGAGCCTATTCACTCTCCTTTTGAACACTTAAATTATTATTAGTTTTGTGATTAGATTAAAATGTACAATGGTATATACTTTATTAAGACATGTGCGGTGCCTCCCTTCCGTAAAGGAAAACTTGCACTACAATAAATTAAAGTATATACTAAGCAATACCAATGTTGTATTTACTTGGTATATAGTTGAATTTATTGTAGTACATGTTTTCCTTGTAATAGTAATGGATTTCCGAAAAGTAACCAAGGCAAATAATTCCCCGACAGTCCCGGAGCATTTGACAACCCTATTGCAAAGCCGACGGGAACTTGGACTTGCCGCCGAAAACAATTCTTTTTACCTTCCTCGTTGAAGGTTCCGAATCTATTTTTTGTTAATGTCAGAATTTTTTCTTGAAAAATTTAAAAGTATGTAAAAGTGTCCTTATTTATCTTGACAAGGACAAACAAATTTAATATCTACATTGTTTATTTGTAAAGGTGGTAATTGAGTTTGAATTTAGTCTCTCATTGGTAGGGTTCAGGTTCCGATTTATGATAGATCTTTCTCGAATATTTTACGTTGTTATGTGCTCTTGTAAATAATCTCCCTTAATTTCGAAAAAATGTCGTACTTGGTTCTCACACTCGACATAATGTTTAGACAGGACAGAAAAGTTTTATTTTTATGGGAATAAACACAATTATTATGACATCTATCGTCTTAATAATATACATCTCCCAGTAATAGTTTCAAAAATATTTTCTTAATTTTTAACGTTTGTAAGTTTTTTAGTATGCTATGTACAGTTGGCACTTTACACCTATGCTTGTGTCAAATCTTGCAAGCTGAATGAGAACTATTTCTTCTTATCCTACACAGCTGAAATTAAACACACTCCTTTGATTCAAATATGTTCATAAAAATCTATTGTTTTTATCAACCATTAGATTGTTATGATAAATATGACCTGATACTACACTCAGGGTTGACTCCAAACGAAGAAATTCCTTAATGGTATCTTTAACAGTTAGAATTTTTTTGCAGTTTTTTTAAATTAATCACTTACTCCCAATATCTTTCATGTCTTTCATCAGATATCGATCAGTTACTTTTACTATAATTATATATCTACAGATGTCTACAATTCGTCTTCCGTAATTCAATATTACTAATTCGTCGACGCTACATCAGATATCATGTGTAAAAATTTCATTTGTAACCCGAAATTGTATAGTAAACATAAACGCACTAAAATACTGAAAACGTGACAACCCTACCGTGAAGTGCTTGGTCAAACATAATCCGTCGTATCGGGTAACGTCGAATTTGGGTTAAATCCCATCTATAAACACTTCCACGAATACGCTGGGTAAAGCTTTATGTGCCGCGCCATATGTCGGTATTGGACGGTGACGCTTATATGGGTTAATGATTCAACGGGGGATTCATGAAGAAATGTCCATGTACCACTGTAAAGGAAACTTTTTTTGACACAATGCACATTTTTGATTCTAGGAATAGGGTTGGCATAATAAAATAAATAACGAAATATAATTATTTCTTTGTGTCGTGAATGAGTGAAATAACTTACCTGCATCCGTGTTCTCGCCCGGCTGTGCACGTGGGAGTCGCAAAATAACATTTTACTTCAACCATATACACAAATGAATGACAAAAAAACTAGATATGAATATTAGTATATTAAATCAATTTATTGTTTATATTATAAAATGTACTATTTAAGAAAAAAAAATATTGACACTACAACATGAACAATTCTAATTTAATTTACTATTAGCTATATAATCTATAACAAATTATTATTATTGATACAGATAAAGAAAACTATCACTACTCAAAGAGTGAACTTCAATAGGTTTCGCAATCTAGGTTCAGCGATACGGAGGTAAATTAATAAAGGTTCCTTTCACGTTCACTCATTCTAAATAATAAACATTTCACTTATACATTTTAATGGCGTCAGTTCCCGCGGTTTATAAGAAGCTGGGAAGTTTAATTAGCACTGTGGCGGGATGCTCGTAAAGTGTGTGTGATTTAATGCAGAACTGTGCTCCGAGTCGGAGATCGTGTGATGTGATGACTGTACACGGAGTTCCGTGTCGGACTTGTTGGAATACGATGATTTTATGGGATAGGGATAGCAAAGGAGCTTCTTGTGCTACCATTCTCTGCCACCCGTGAGACGAACCTAGAACAGGAAAAGTAGGACATAAAGAGGCGGGACTTTATTTGATAAGATCTGTTAGTATCAGGTGTTTTTTTTATTCGAAATAAGTTCGCCCTTGACTACGGTCCCACCTTACGTGAAGTGGTAGCACAGCCTTAGGATGGTAAAGCGTGCTAACTTAAAAGAATGAATACTTCTAGACTCTGTTAATAAGAATATCAGTCTGTTATAATATGTATTATTATTTTATATTAATGGAATTATTATTTGTGAAACGATTTTTTTAGGTTCTTTAGGACTTAGCGTAGGTTAGCCTTATGTTAATTTTTTTTTAAGTAATATTCGATATTTAAGTATATAGGTCTATTGTTGGTATGAGATTATTGCCAACTGAACACGTTACGGTTACGTTACGTTACTGCAACAATATCTATTTGTATTGTGCACACACGGATGCTTGCGTGTGTGCGTGCGAGCGGCGTGAAGCTTAAATTAACTGTCACACTTGTAAATGTTAGTGTTAAGTAATGTGTTGTAACGTTGTATAACTACAGTATAATAGGTTTTGTCGTGTCGTTCAATGAAGAATCGGACGATAAGTGTCGGTGTGATTGTTGGTTATGAAAGGAAGTAGTTGAAGCGGTAACTGTGATCCATGTCGCTTGAGTTCATTAACAGTCCCCTACAGTACACACACACACACACGTACATAAACTAGTATGGAATTAGTGACCAAGTTATGTCTTGTATACACCCAATGACTCCCAAAATAGCCAGAAAGTCGCTCAAACTACTCGTAGAATTAACTTGAATTGCAATATCAAATATATTAGAAATATATTTTGGTCGGTTGAAAAAGTTCGTTTATCTATACATATACATAAAGTTCGAGTGTCTGTTTGTAATTTTAAAATAACCGCTTTTTACTATATGCATATGTATATACATACGGTACAAACATTAAAATAACATTTTTTACAATTTTAATCTGTCTGAATATTTGTTCTGGCTAATCTCTGAAATGGCTGAAATAAATGGACCAATTATAACGAGACTTTTAATGGCAGGTAGCTGATGTAATAATGAGTAACTTAGTCCACTAAAACAAAATAAAGTAAAACACTTGTTAAATTCCACGCGGACGAATACGCGGGCATAGCTTGTTTACTTCAAAATTCCACATGTACACAAACATTCTCCAAGTGAACCGAAAACTAGACGAATAAACGATTATACATCAAACATTCTTATGGTTTCGTAGAACGTGACGTGAGTGAATAGGGTCGACGCATTGTAGGGTGAAATATCATATCGAAGCCCAGGCATGGAGCGCGAGAGGTCGCTAGTTCAGTATCGAGCTACTTAACTATTAGGTTCGTTAACGGGCCTTCATTATCACTATCGTGTTTAACGACGTTTAGTTATGTAAAGAGATATCGTGAAGTAAAGTCGTTTATCAAAGATTTTCTTTAATTTGCAATGATTGTTAGTGAGTGGGTTAAGGATAAAGTTTGTTAGCTAAATTAGAACTACTTCCTCTTATACTATTTATCCCTCTCTCTCTCTCACACTCTCTCTCTCTCTCTCTTTCTCTCTTTATCTCTCTAGCAGTCTTATAAAGTCCACTGCTGGGCATAGATCTCTCCTAATTGGCGCCACTCAGATCGCCTCTGGGACTTTGAATCCAGCGGTTTCCTAATAGTATTTTTATCTGCGAATCGATTGAACTAGCATAAGCGCATAGTAATTGTAATTATCTTTCTACACATTTTCTGCATGTAAACTTTATCAGATCAGATTCAAACGTGCATGCATTATATTTGAAGAAGGGTTACAAAGGTTTCCCCTTCCAATATTAATACATAGGTTGTGTAATGTATAGATTGATAACGATTTGACGGAAACGTTACTCGGCAAGTGAGTAGGAGATTATTTCGTTATCTTTTAATCTATGTATTAACTTTGTGCTCCTTTTGAGTATTACGCGCTCTGGAGTGTTAGGTGTTATGTGTCGAAAAGTGCAGAGATCTTAATATCCATATATTATTATAAGCTTACAACCTACTAAACGTCGCCCGTGGCTTCCTACGGGTATGAGAAAAGAACAGCTTTAAAAAGGTTGTCATTTTCTTTCTATCATTGGTTGCCAGGCAACGCTTTGTTATCAACAAATCAAACATTTTCTTACGTTTTGTCCTTGCTCCGTTGTATCGTGAAAGAAGGACAAACTAACAAAAACTTTCGCATTTATGATATTGGTATGTATACCTAATAAGGGTGGGGGGTAGATCAGTCGCCCCCCACAGGAATCCGTCTGCCTTCCAGTACGTACCTTCATTCTTAAAAGTTCTAACGTTCGCCATATATTTCATTTCGTTAATCGTGACGTGTAAGGTACGATACAAGCTGCATAATCATAATAGTCGTTTCTCAATCAATTGCATTGAATAGATATTAATAATGACGTCTTTATATCGCTGTCAGCTGACGTGATATTAGTAAGTCGTTTAAAGTAACGTCAACATAGAGGCATATTGTATGACCACTGAACGTCTCGTACAATGAAATACCATTGAGTCTTTGGTACTTACAAAATTAATGTATTGTATATATAAATCTCTTAGAAGGCCATCTCTTAAAGATGATAACACGTTGCGTAGTCCGAGACTGTTTGTATCTAATGTGTGATGTTTCGTGTTAAGACAGTCAGAGAAATGTTTTAAAAGCTTTTATTTGACTTGCAATGTTTATTACTTTGTTAGTATATTTATTTGGGTCAAATATCGCTTCATGAATAAGAGCTACTATTTTTTATCGTGTGAAGTCGAAATTTGATACACTGTTTAATTCCGATGATATTGCGTCTTTATGACGAATGTGACCTAATACTTCACTTGAGGATGGCTCCAGTCAAGAGACTCTTCAATGGTGAATAGCATAATTAATATTTGTTGCAATATTAAAGCATATTTTAGTTTTCATTATGTATAATGCTAATTATATAAGTAGATGAAAAAGTACATATACAAATGTTTTCTTTCTTTCTAAAAAGGTGTTAGACTTACTTATTACCAAGTACTTTACAATTTTTTGTCTTCTATTAGTCTTTTAGTAAATGAATTGGAAAATACTTGGTGGTTGTTACTTAGAATTTTTATGTAACTTTTTAAATATAAACTTGTATGTTAAAACTTAATACTGGCAGTAAATAGTTTTTGAGAAACCTTTAAAAAGATTGTGGCACTTTTTGAATTTGGAACGCGCGGTACGCAATACGTGTGTGTCCGTTAAAATAAGCAGCATGTTGACACAGTGTTTAACGTTCCCTAACGTCAAAGCGAAGATTCAAATGGGGCGTTTTGCGTTCTTCGACGAATAACGCATTTGTTGTCAAAACAAGTTGCCGGCGAGCTCGTTATTTTTAGATAGCTTACATTCCGCGGAGATGGCTACTTGCCTTCCGGCCACGCTGGTTCTAACAAACGGTTGGGCGATCCGTACATTTGGTCTTTTGATTTCATATTACAGTAAATATATCGATTACTCGGAAATTGTTTTCTGAATCATGAATACCGTCTCTTAAGTTGTTTCTATAAAATATTTATATGTATAAATACTATCTACCCCAGTTAATTAAGTTTTCAATAATCTGTAATAACCGGACTTATCTAGACAGATAAAAGAAATAAGTATTCGAATGTCATCCCAGCTACATCATTTATCATGCCACCTGATGATTTTCAAAACATGTGACATGCTTCATAAAAGGAAAAGTATGCGTAAAAAGAAATTCTTCAAGTTTTTCGATAACTACTCTTATTTTGATAAAAGATACGACTTTTTATTCCTTAAATTACTGACATTTAATACAAGTCTACGAGTTTGTAGCACGGAATAATTAAAATTTTATAAATATTCCATTCCTCAGTAAAATAAATCTCATTTAAAACTAATAGCAGACTTTTTTTTGTTCTCAATCTGAAATTCTCACTATTTAACTCTCAATCGTTTCAAAGCCGACATTTCGTTAAGTTTTGTTGGAATTTTTATCGTTTCCGACACCGGTTAGTGTTATTAGCCGCATCCGTCTACAGATTTATATACTGTGCACCACGATTGATTAGTCTGTGGTTTGGGAATTGAGGATTTTATATTCGCTCCCTAATTCCTGTAACTAGGCACGGGGATACGTCAACTTCGGTTTAAAATTACGTGTTTACGGTGTTGTCTCACAATGTTAGCGTGTCTTCAAAGTTCCGAGAGTTTTTATTCTCGTATTCATAAACGACACTACGGAGTTTCATAGGGCTCGCGAATCAATTAAGTCTTAAAACATTTCTTAAACAATCACTGTAATCACCCATAACTGTCTCACTGCTAGGCTCGGGTCTACTCACACATGTGAGAGGTACATATCAGCCATGGGCAACGCACAGACGAGAACATACATCCTTTCCCAGCGAGACAGAAATTTAAACTCATCATTCGTATTTCTGTCTCGCTGGCAATCGAACCCAGACCTCTTCGAAAGACGGTTCAATACTGTAACCATGGTACCACACGGGTTGTCAATTTATATCTATTGCAAATTTGACATAGAACACTAAAAGTTATAGATAATAGGTTTCCAGCAATTCTTGTTTTACAGGGTTTTCTTAATTTGCCAATTGATCCTACAGCAGAAAAGTCATGTTGCCGGCTTAGTTAATCACTAAATAGTTATTTACTACCTTGTGGTTATGGCCTAACCATTTTAATAACAAATTGTAATAAAGAAAGAGAAGATTTATTACGAACCGTAAATCCTCGGTATGTAGTTTGAATAATAATATGCGTCATAAGTAGGAATGATTCATGAATGACTGATCTGGCAGAATGACTGCAGCGTCTGCGTTAATGTTATGTCACGCTCTTATCAGGGTCCTGGTGTATTAATTAACGCGTTAAAATGTATCCGCGCAGATGTGGCCAATAGCTTAACACGCTACTTAAGACGTTAATAGACCCACAAAATCACGGAAGTAAAATGTGCTTAGAGCTCTATTGTGTTACTTAACAATTAATGCGTTAATTAAGGCGCTATTGGGCGAAGCAGTTAAGGCTAATATTAACGTAGTTGTGGCAGTAACATTAGAATATGAACGGGAAATGTACGCGTCATTTAATTTATAGTCAATCTGAGATTTTACTAGAAATGGCGAGGTAGGTATTTCAAATTCCAATTCAAAATTAAATTATTCATATAAATAACGTTTATACACATGTACATATGTATTTTTTATTCTACTACCATTTTTAAAAAGTTCGTTTGGAACCCTAAAACACTCAGTGTACTCGTATTTTTTAAACAAACTTAACATATTATCGCGCTCATGTCGGTAATTAACTCGTAAATAAAACTGCGACCATTTATTTTAATAAAACCTAAACAACACAGCTTTCGCGTGAAATTAGCGCCGCGTTACATATTTCAATTTAATTAGGTAACCTAAACTCTCGTTTGGGTGAGTGTGATTTGTGATGATATTCGCCGATGACGTTGCTGTAATATTTGAAGGGCATGACTTAATATAAAACTCTCAAATATCTTCAAAGGAGCTCGGTAAAGACCCAGCCAACATCATGTTTTGAAGCTGGCCGCGTGTTCGTTGTCTATATAATTAAGGATTTTTGAATATATTTGAAGTCGATAAACTCATAAACTATTTGACCGATCGTTATGAAATTTGGTATGTATATGTATTTTTCCACGGAGAAGGTTTATATGCTATGGTCATTCACATAACTCGCCACGAGGTGGCGCTATAACATATCGACTTCCAATGGATAATTTTTTTACAAGCATCCCTCCTACTGTCCTATTTGAGGTTAGTCGTAGATGTCCCTGGATGGTGCCATAAAAATATCTTTCGGGGCAACGATACGATCTTTTGTTAAGAGTATTTGTAGTTACAGTTGACGGCCCTGTAGCGTCGTTAGTAGTGGCCCTGCCTTCGAAGCGGGGGGTCTAGGTTCGATTCCCGGCAGGGGCAGATATTTATGGGACAGATAAATATTTATTATCGGGTCATGGGTGTCAGTGACGTGTTATTTGTATTGTCCAAGCCGTCCGCGACACAAGGAATCTTACTGCGGGGTATGAGTGTGTTAGCGTTATCTGAAAAAACTTTATCAGGAGTCGTTAAAGTAACTTTACCGTTAACAATCGGTGGAAACGTCGCAGTGTCTGAGCGACTTCACTGACGTCATCGCCCGCCAACCGCAAGCCGAAATACTCCGAGCGCCACCTAATACCCTCGCCCTTAAGTATGTCAGCCATCGCTCGATTGGGTTTAATCCTATCGGATTAGTACTGTGTTTGCCAAATAAACTAACGTGGATACTACGCAGTTTACATGGGTGCGTTCCGTGTACTGTGTACTGTGTACTGTGTGCTATATTGATTGTTTGATTAACTTCGATTAATTAAATTTGTGTGTGTTCGACTCGGGACGTATGGCTTGTACATAGGTCGTGTAGAGCGGAAACGATGATTCTTATCTTGGTATTCTATGTACTAATTGCCTTTAAAAATACTTCCATTAATAGTGTTCTTAAATTTTCTCGTGTAAAAACATTGATAAGTAAATTTTATTAAAAGCTCTTATTTAACTTGCAATGTTTGTAAGTTTGTTAGTATGTTTGAGTTAAATATTGTAAACTTAGAACTACTTCCACTTATCGTATGAATTTGACACGGCTTTAGTTTCGATGACAATGCATCTTTATAACAAGTATGACTTAATACTTTGGTTAGGGTTGGCTCCAGACCAGAAAATTCCAGATGGTGAACGCACAGTTACTACATTTTTTGGAGTACAAAAGCGTGCTTTAGGTCTATGAACTATTAATGTGTCATTTCGCTTCATTGCTTCAATAATGTGTTATCTTAAAAACACAATTTTACAGTAGAGCATTTTTTAACTCACAAAAAAAATATTTTACTTAATTGTGTAATTTTTTACCTTTATTGTAGATTACGTACAAACTTAGCTATCTTAAATCATAAGAATGTTTTGATAGTACATTAAATTTAGTACAAAAAAAAAACAATTTAAAAAATTA
>DWPA01002653.1:0-15406 GCA_018251375.1 Calpodes ethlius
AAAGGTCGGAAACGGAAATAATAATATGACTGATTCTAGAGACAACTCGTACAGTACTTTAAGTACCTTTGTATTTCGGTATTGATGCTAACGCCCCTTTCATTAACTTATATTTTAGGTCATCTGGTCCGGACACCAGTACCCAAGTTTAGACAGCGCCGGAGTCCATCTTAAGCTGATCACAAATGTATTTATATGTATTTACTCTTACTTACAGGACTGATACATTTTGAAACGTAATTTGGATTTTGTAACAAATTCCACTAGATGTCATCGCCTGATACGATCCGAACGGGGCGTGGAGGAAGGTACTAATGTAGTACTGAGAGACGTTTAACAATAACGAGTGACAAATAAGTCGCACTCAGCGTACAAAACAGATGAAAGGCTACACTAATTCACTATCTACAAGGGTTTCCAGTCATAGATTATCGCGATGGGAAGGAAGGAAACCGCACTTCGCACTCGCAACCGACTGAGGACAGAGATCGACGACCCTGCGAGGCCGCTTCATGTAAATGCGCCTCTCAAGGCGCTCGCCCCAGTTACGCTAATCGTACCGGCACGCGACGCCGCCGTCGACTCTACCGCTCTCGCTTAAGACACAATATCGCTCGCGTCATCCGTATCCGACCGCAAACGCGAGTTGGTCGTCATACCACATAGATGCAGTTAGTGTAACTCGTATTGCAGTAAATTAAGGTCATTTTTTGCATGCTCCCGTGGCAAACGCAGTGGCGGTGAACCAAGTGCGATCAGTTGGAGACTGTGACACGATCACGCTCCTTTTAAGTCTAATCGGTCGGTATTGTATAAAAAAATATTTTGCCGCGGTTGGAGGTTGGGTTCGCTGAAATAGGTTTTTTCTACTAATTAACATTTGAGTTGTCATAGTTTCAAGCGACGACAGTTTCAAGTTTCGTGGGTTCCGATTGCCGCGATAGTAGTAAGCTGTAACACAATAATTCGCGGGTAACTCTAATCAACTTGAAATAGAACTATATCTAATACCGTTTAAAGTTCATTACAATTGTTTGACTCCTGACTTCGACTATTATTGATGTTGCATATGTAATTAAAAGTGTGATATAAATGACAGACCTCATAGTAAGAGGTGTTTAATATTACGACTTATTCTTTACATTATCCACATATTTATTAATCGGCAACTGTAGACAATTGAACCGCGACTGAAGACAATTAAAACAAAGTTTTAATGAATATGTGATCGATATTAATATTAATTGTTTTCAAACTAATCTTAAACTAAACCAGTTGTTCGGAACGTGGAGCGGCTGAATTTGTTTGTTTTATTTGGGTACATCTATCGTCGAACCTATTTCTAGGTCTGCGGTACCCAAGTGGTATACACAGAGTTACTCAGTTTCAGTGATTGAAGATTGGTATAAAAATGTAATTCATATTTATTCTGGAAGATCATATCGCGCTAATCAATCCTGCTTTCTGCTAGTGTACGTCCTGAAAAGTTACATTGATATCATCATATTATAATTTACTCATTGTTCTCTTTTAACCACCGACAAAAAACAAAAAATAGGAGTATTATGTGTATCTTAAAAGTAATAAATGTGGTTCCGTGTTTTTAATATTCATTATAGAATTTTACAAGACGAACTTTAGTAAAAATATATGTACAAGAGGAGCCATGGCTGTCGCTAGGTTCGCGAAATTGGCGCGATTACATAAGGCACGCACGGTGCACATGCGAGCCGCCCCCCCCCCGCACCGCGCTGGCCGTCGACGTCCTACATGCCCTAAGGTGAACCGCTTTAACTATCCAGAGACCTAACTAAATACTACAACTATATTTTGTATTAATTACGTATTCAACTAACAAAACGCTTAAAATATGATTCATAAACTCTCACACATTTACACTGGCACGTTATAAGTGATTCGCCGGAGCACGAGACGAAGAAGTAAGTCATTGAATGATTAAAAAACCTTATATCAAGATTGTATTCCCGGATAGAACTTGAAATAATTGAGGAAAATTCAAAATAATTTATAATATTCCAAAATCTACTATGCAAAAAAGCATTTACCCTTGCAATATAGTTAGTTGTATTATCAAATAATTATTTTACATAGATTACCATAATATCATTTTGAGTGATATCTTTTCGTCTTACGTGGACATAAGTAGGGTTGTTGAGATATTCACCCCAGGCAACCTGTTAGTTATTCCGACTTACGGGAAATATTACACTTAAACTTTTCCCTAGACAACTAGAAAAGCAAGTGTAATTTGGAGTGTAACACACCGAGCGCAGGCCGACACTCGGCATTCGGTCGTGTGTGGTGTGGTGCTGTGCGGTGGTCCAAGGTCCGTGTCGTAATATACAACTCTTATTCGCGATTAGCATTCACATATCCTGCTCGTTATATCAACCGACCCGTGCGGTGTAACAGCTTAAATAGAATAACACAAACACATAAGAAATGGATGTTTTCTGTTTCACTGCACTTCATCATCGTCTGATCTAGTCTTATCTATATGTCTATAATTTGAGTTGAAACTTATAGCTTAGAGAAGCGGTTCCTTTATATACTAATCTCTTTTTGTGTATAAGGCAAGTATCAAACATTACGTGTCCAAAACATCAAGACCGTTTGGTTACAGTTCATTTCAACTATCTGCTACTTCGAGTTTCGTACATCTATGTTCTAATTTAAATCAAAGATATCCCTCTTTGAGCAAAAAAAAATAAATATTAGTTTGTACAATAATTCTAGAATCTCTAGTTTATCTGTGGAATTGTTTGGACTTAGTTATTTTTAATCTGTAGTGAGATTTCAACGATTTCTCATCAGCAGGTGGGCTGCTAATGACATCGACGAATAACTTAAATAATGCGTAGAATTAGCAGCTAAACGTTGTGGCAGTGTTGCCAGTATTCGCGACTTGGTAACTGTACGTAATAAATTGCAGCGGAGCAGGCTCGTGTGTGCTAGTCCAAGGTCTGTGTCGCAACGCTGCGGCTCTTGTAAGCGGTACGTCCGGCTTGTTGATATCGTGCTAATAACGTATCTGTACCGTGTACGTCTGTATGTTTGTAGTGCTGTTTTATAGTTTACATCGACTTTGTATTGCCCTATCCAAAGTCATGACGATTAAGAAAATAAATGGATTATGACATTGCGATTTGGAATTTCATTTTTGCAACGCTTACAAAGAAATGATTTAGTATACGTTGCTCACGGCTCTCTGCAGATTCGAAGGGGTGCAATTGAGATAAAGAAATATATAAATTTTGTCACAAATTTATAACGTAGCGTCCACGATGCATTTTATGTCTTTTATATATAACTACAGATGCGTCTATGTACAGGAGTAACACAGTTGTATAGTCCGTTCAAAACTATAACGAAAATAAATTACAATATTCAAAATCCATATCGGACATTGAGAAAAAAAGAAACCTTACTGGTGTGCAGCCTAACAGCGTGCGAACATTATCGTGGTGGTAATTAACGGAAAATGGAGGTACGACCTACATTGCGCGCTGCGAGTCAGTAAATCAAATATGAGTGGATAACCGAGAATATAACGCATTTCCACTTTTAATAATTGTGTATGTGTGTTCGGTTTTATATTACTCGTGTTTAGGTATACGATGCACGAATACATCACTATTGAAATCGACAACTATTTATCACCCCTGTACAATTACTATCCCACTGTTGAGCTCGTCTTTCCTCAGAATGAGAGGACTGAGAACTAAAGGGAACAGTCCTCAATGTAAGCCAAATGCGGGTTGATAGACTTCTCAAGTTTCTACACTTTCGAAAGCTTTATAGAAACTTTAGGTTATAGAAGTTTCACTATGACGTTTTATTTCATCTTAAACGGGTAATCAAAGTTTAATATGTTATAAAAACTTTGCAATCGTGCAGAGTCCAGAAGGAATCGCAGGAGACTAAAGGTCAAATCAGAGGCAATTATTTCTTGATGATGTAAGATATATAATTGTAATATATCTAGCAAAATATATCTCGTTTTGTTAATTATACGGCTGTGAGATACATCTACAACAAATTGCAAGTTTCATTAACTTGATGATGAATTGCAATATCCTGCCGCTCGGATCAGGGATGAAATCATCACGCACCGTTAACTTTGAAATTATTTGTGTATACTATATTATCTTCAGGAGGAGGAAATGTCAAATAATGAGAGCTCTCTCTGGAGTAGATCTGGGGTATCTACGTGCAGTGTCTCGAACGGTCTTATTAAATACTGCAAAAAGACTTTAATCAACGACTGGAAATTTATTAATAATTATCGGCAACATGGGCATAGGGCTACGCGTAACATAGAGTTCCCTTGTTTTGATTGGATCAAAGATTACTCGATAATTTGCAAACATGGTTATAACAGAATTTGGTTAAAATTCATCATAAGTACTACTTCTACAATTGTTTTTAATATGTGAAAAACTTACTATTTAAATGATAAAAGATACACTAGACTCGAAGCAAAATGAACACTTAAAAGCTTTAATATTTCGCAAACGGATTCCTCCAACGAAAAATAGTTTTCGCAAACCTATAATGACTTTTAGACCTATTCAAGATGAAAGATGTATTGAAGAGAGATATTAGTATGAAGATGCAAGTGGTAATTAATCACTGCCGATTATTTTAAAAATGATCAGTTTTTAATTTAACATTTCTGTGTACTGGGTTCACAAACGTACATACTTTGATTTACGTGACGGAAAGAACTTTTCTACGTAACGTCTTGAAATCGCATTTCAACGTCAATCTTACAATTGCTAGTGGGCTTACGAATAACGAGACCTTTTAATGGCACGCTTGCAACTTTTTTACTTCTAAGTTATTACACACGTAGTTACTGCGAATGTGACGTCATTATACATATTTCATAGCTCGCAACGTCAGAATAAAAAGTCAGTATGTCAACAAGCTATGCCTCAAATACTCTATGACCGGTCCTATGACGTAATGCTTACGTCATTCAACGCCTCCATAAATTAAAAAAAATATCATAATTTTTACTTAAGTCATATTATACAAAAATTAATGACTACCGCAATTTTAATTTTGATCATATCTCATTTTAATTTATAACACCTACATAAGTTTATTTAAATATTTATAAAAACTTCAAAGTTCACTGATCCGCATTAAATATTAACTAATAATATTAATATTATTATTTTCATCGGATACATTGGGCCCATTTAATATGCAAAAATACTAATCAATACTCAAACAATACTAAGAGATCTCACAGTGAAATAGAAAGTGAGGATCAATCGTTTGTATTGCCATCTTTGTCTTCGGCATTGTTTTAGAAACTAGAGTGAAGTAGATGAAAATACATACAATCGACTTTCTCCTTCTTCAGTGTGAGGCCTCATAGTATTGTTTGCGAATACACTGGGTTACTTTAAGATATAACGTCAAACAGAGCACAGATAAAGTTAATGGTTTTATAGTTTAAATTAAATACAGACATGTAGTATATGTATAGTTCACGTGAAAAATGTTTTTTACCAAACACAAGTACTGGGTGTAGGCAGGCCGTAGCTCGTAATGATTTTACTTAGGAGACCGAGCATGAAGTTTCTAATCAAAATAAGGTTGTAGTTACACAAGAAATAACAAACTTTTTATTTCCACGACCTTCTAATAAACGAACTTTTTTCAGACAAAAGTTTCTCATAGAAAAAGTGGAAGAGCTATGTCAGCCCTAAAAAGGCTATTTATTTGTAACGAGCTACAAGTCGTTTTAACGTACCTATTTCAGGTCGCCGAAAGAAACTTGATACTACCTTTATTGCATAGTCAACAGAATAAACTACGTTGATAATGTAATAATAGCATATTCTTTTTAATAACTTTATTTAACTTGCTACGTAACAATAATTTGTTTGGGTCAGATTTAGCAAGTTGAATTAGAATTGCTTCCTCTTATCTCACGAAGTTTAAATTTTATTACTTTAGTTCCAATCATAATGCATTATTATTACGAGTATGACCCAATCCTACCTTCATGGTTGGCATGGCAACTCGTTAATGGTGAACGGGGCTGTTTTTAATTTAATGATGATAATTAAACAGATGAAAATCATACGTAGCCTATATATATGTTTTTCGTTTGAATCACAGGGCGTACTAGTACATGTTTAACGGTTAAAATATGGGCGTTTACTTACAATACATGGAATGTTGAAGGCGAGATCAGTACCGATGACACTTACCTGAAAAGAAAAAAAACATATTATATCTATTTCACGGGACTTCAATCAAAATAGAATAATCAATTAGGGTACCAAACACTAATAATGTCACTACAATTTCGCAACTTTTAAATATGAAATAGTTTTTCAATATTATACATTTTTAATAGGTATTTAAAGAATTGATTCTCACAAACATTAGTCACTTATTTGTACAAAACAACTTATTATAACATGAGGTGGATTTAAACCGCCATATTGGTACAGAGATCGAAAAAACATCGTTGATATATTTTTTAAATAGTCAACAGTCATAATAATCTCATTGAAGTGCTCTGAGAGATGTAAAAGCTTTCAATGTCGGATTAAAAAGTTTCCATTTGTATATGACACTTTTATAGAAAAAGCCTTTAATAAGCCTTAATATCTGCAATACCAGTTTTTCACATAAATAGTAGATTAACAAGCGTACGAACCACAGGATGCTAAGTGACCATTGCCCATGGACAGCAGTAAAATCAAAGTCTATACCGAAGCATTGCCGGCCAAAACAGTATCAGAGATTAGAATTAGAATTCTGGCTCCCTGACACTAAAGCTCAAAATACTTAAATTCACATAAATCTAGTTCAAATAAAAAAAGAAGTCGGTATCCAGGCGAGCAGTAATAACATTCAGCGACAACAGTCAATTGGTCAGCAGGATGGATGAACAAGGGAGTTTGTCTTACGAGATGTACTTTACAACAAGAAACTTATCACAAACTGACCACCATTGATACTAATGTATAACTTGTTATAAACGCCCCACACGGGAGAATTTTTACGACATTCATAAACGTCATAAACAGATTTTAAATCACAGAACTGTTTAAAAGTTTCAGAACAAAAAATGCACGACAGCATTAAATTCTCGTAATTCGTTAGCGTGAAATTCTAATGTTAGTTCGGCAGCCGGGGGCGGGGGGTGTGCCCGGCGTTAATAGACCGTGCGTGGCTCGCCGGGGAAACTGTTGTCACGTGGCTTGTACGGTTGGCAAATAAGGTCCAGTAAACATTTGGGACCTGTATGTAACAACTACACTATTAATTCACGCTGCTATTCCAGAGCAATTTCGTAGAGGAGGATGATCTAGTCTCGATGATCTGAATTGTCAAGGAGAGCTTAACTCAATTCGGTCGAAGATTAACCTAGGTACTCCTAAAACAGCATCACTTATTTGGTTAGCCCAATTGATTTTCACTCGACCCAACTCAATACAAACATCTCGGTGTACCCCCGATACGTACTAAGGCAGATCTATCGCACGTAGATTAATTTCCATTGGCCAGAGGCGAGATACAGGCCTAATGCCGCTAATAATTAATCAACAAGGACATCTAGGCAAAAACCTAAGCTGAAGGTGAGCCGCCGTTACGCAACCGCCGGGTTCGGCAGCGTCGCCCGGGGAACTCCGAGACGAACTATTAATTCTGCCACTATGGTAATGTCCCGGTACGTTCGTTATTAATGACACGTCACTACAGATCCGCCCGGCGCTTACACTGTTTTTGTAAAGCCTGAAAAATAACGCCCAAATAGCGCTCCTGCGTGAAATATTCGTTTCCTTTATACCGAGGTGTTCACGTTCTGTATAAATAAATAGCATTTTGATATAATATTACAGGTATGTTATACTACACTAGCTTTTTTTACTTGTTTGTGAACTTAGTGGCGTGGTATAAATACGTAAGCTAAGCTTTTTGTCATGGTTGTAATTATATTGAGTCTTATTAACGTTTTGATATTGGATTCTAATGGTTTTACGGATGTTACGATCCATGATATGACGCACTGACCATCTGATTCATTCACATGGATTATCAATTTTTTGTATGTTTTCCAGTTTAATTATTTTTATAATTAATCACTCACTATATAATCACATTTTAATGTTCATAGCTGAGTTAATAAATATTTTAAATAGTATTTGTATCAAAAATTATATAATTACCAATAAAGTGAAACCATGTTTTTGAGTGCTAAAAGATTCATGAAAATCAATGCAGTAGTATTTGAGATATGCAGACTGACAGATGTTTTTGTTTAGCGCGTTACACAATTTTATTTGAAAATAACAAGTACTAATGACTAATTATAGGTACTCGTACAAACGAGATATTTCATAATTATTATTATAACTTAATTTCCTGCGGAACGGCGCGCGTAAGAACTGAACAAGCAATTAGTAAAAACGACCGGTAGTTATTAGGAGGGCAATCAAATTATGAACCTTGGCTAGGAGTATCGACCTAGTTCGCTTGTTCATGTTCATTCGCCGAGAGAACCGACCTGAGACCTAATGTCTAATGCGAAAATTACGAGTAGCTCAGTGGCTACTGGCCAGGACCAGCGAGTGAAGAAATTGAAGAATATCGTTCTTCATATTGTTAACATATTTCATATTGTTCTGTAATACTTAAAACTCTTTGTTATTTGTGTACAAGTATTCGTCTTAATAAGTCTTTAGCCCAGCCGGTTGTGACTCTATGTAGGTGCGGAGAGAAGGTTCGATCCCCGTCTAGGTGTACTTGTGTACTAGTGTTTTTATATCCAGAAACATTTTCTGATAAATTAATAGTTTAAAACTGAAAACACGTTTTTATACTGCAATTTTAGTAACTATGCTGTTCCCAATTGAGGAGTTCCCTCGTCTGGAGCCCTTCTAAAGCAAACTATCAAATCATCGTGTCTAAAGCAATGTGTCAAATTCATCCTCATAGGATAATCGAAAGTAGTTCTAATTCGGCTTGCAAAGGTTTTCCCCAAACAAGTATTGCAAGGTACATAAAAGCTTTAAGTAGTACCGTGTCTTTAATTCGGACGATCTTATTAATCACTAAGGTAATGTCAATGTGATGGTTGGTGAGCGCTTAAAATATATGATAGTTCTTACAGAAACAATAGGTTTGTCAGGTCAACGGTCAGCGAATTTGTATTATTTCGATTCACAATGTCTTAAAAAATCCAAATATTTATAATTAAATTAGCTTTAGTTTCAACGACAATGACTGCACCGTTATTTTTACGTTAGGACCAGGCAATAACTCTTAGCATGTGAAGTACGAAACACGTTATGCGTTAAACAAGCCCTCTATTAAGTATTAATTAATTGGCGTCAATTACGACTTTCCCTCAAGACAATACCAATTAAAAAATAAAAGTTCATTGTGTTTCCCTGATACGCTATCAATTTAGCTCGACTATAAATTATGGCGGCCAAATAAAACAATATAAAAGGATCATTATGTACGAATTATAAGCTCGGCCCTCCCTTTTACGGCGAAGGTAATATCACTCAGAACACTTGTAATTTATATAGTCTCCACGGTTTTGAATAATGGTCTTGTGGCCAAACAGGGCACCCGGCCGGTGGACTCGAATATTAGGGCCTCTAGTGTTGTACAACCTACTTGATCGATACCGAATATCGATATATGTATAGTAAAACGATATAATGTTTCAAATCTATACAATTTGTATAATTCGACAATAAATTTATAACATATATTCATTCTATTCATTTGAAATAAATGTAATCTCCCACATATTTTTTGATTGTGATAAATGTAGCAAACGATTTTTTTGCAGCATAAAAAAACTATACAGAAAAAATATACACAAATCACGTAAAAACCTTCGGAAGTAATTTTATTTTTTTGGGAAGAGAATAAAATATTTATCCAGAAACATTAGTATTCATTATCTCTTTTTCAAATACTATTTAACTAAAACGTATAACTTAAACAAGACGAGGCGTACATCACTATTTTGCTTCAGTTCTACTTGTCGAGCGTTTAATGGATAATCTGACTGTCAAATGTTTTCAATCCGTTGACTAAGTTGTAGTACACGCTTAAGTTTATTTATCTGATTATAAAACCCAAAGGCAACAAGGTTCCCTTTGAGGCACGCTAGGTTTGTCAACACGAGGGAATACCGACATTTCCTTACGATATTATCGATTATTTACACTATATTTTACAACAGTAACAATTTAACAATTGTTACCGAAACTTTCGTATTCTCATTTACTTTAATCGGTCATCTTTTCTCAAGACGAATTGACACCACGGCTGTGGTAAAGCAAAAAATAGGTCAATTTATGTCACTTTTAAATTGATAGGCTAGCCGTCATGAAACACGAGGAGCGTCCGAACGCTGAATGCATAAGTGTATTAATTTAAAATTTAACGTTCAAAATACTGGAGTTCCTTTGTGTACGAAAGGGCATGCTGATAAAACTTAATTTACAACATATTATGGTTTAAGTTTAAACAAGCATTAAGTTACGCTACCTACTACGTCGCAATATCGTAGCTGATAATATCGAGTCATGAAACGAAATATTTTTGAAAACCTTTCTATTAAGTTTACGGATTAGAGATTGATAAATTGGATTAACCTCAAATTATTAAAGCTAGTTTAAAAGCCATCACAATATGCCTTGCGACGCAGTGACAACAACACGATATAAAGAAATAAACAAAATATTGGGTGTCCGTTGACGACCAAAAAAACTGTTTAGCAGAAAGCCAATATCCAGAAAAAAAACCGACACATTCTCAATTATTAGGGAATGTCACAACAACAAAAAATGTGTACAAAAACTCGACGTTACTACAACAAAAAGTTGACACGAAATTTACCCCCAGAGGTCTACCACTAATATCTCAAGTGTACTAAAATGAACCCATCTGTAAACGTGTGTATAATTAACTCTAATGTTCCTACTTTACATATGGTGAGAATGGTCATATGAAGCTACAAGATATTAATGTGGATCAATGATGACTTATAGACAAACGACTGATGATTTATGAACAAAAATCTCTGGTTACAAATGCAACCGCATTCAGCACCACAGAACATTTTTTACGACACTGAAGATAGTTACCGAAATTAAGATGATAGTTACGCAAGTGAAGTGTAATTTTTACATTCACGGCTACACCTACTAGGCTAGTTAGGCTTTAAAATTCTACGTATTTTGCTACTAAGTATCCATTTTTTTATCTTTACACTTTGTTTTTATAAACATTTATATATGTCGCAATGTTTTTTAGTATGTCTATTTTAGTCAAATCATGCTACCTGAGGTAGAACCACGATATAACATTCAGGGTTAGCCCCAAAAGAGAAATCATCCAGATGGTTACAGCTCGGTTACTAAGTACATATCAAGTGCTACAAAAACATGTGAAAACTAACTTTTAACGACAATCAAAGCATGTCAATTGCCAAAGACAATAACAGGCTAAAAATTAAGACGCAACCTCACATAATAATTATTGCTCTTCTCAAGGAACGGATCTCGGACAAGACGTTCTTCCAGTATAAAACGAGATGGTCACCTCACCGCCGACAAACAATCCAGCTAAAATGTATGTAGTTCAATGGCTGCATTATAATCTAACAATTCATAGGCCCCGTTAGCCGAGTGCCAATGATGATATTAATTTCAAATTGGTTTAAGCCGCTAACACATTCTACTTGTACGATTATGAAATGTTCCATTCTCGACGAAGGTATACACCACACTGGACATTTGAATTTTAAACTGGCCGGTCGAAAATAATGGGGAATCGTTTCTCACTTTTTACCGTCACTTTCATACATATATGTACACTATCTGATTTATATGTATTAAAATTGTTATTTATAATGCGATGGAGGGTATTAGTGAACGAATGCTTTTCTCGTAGCCTGTAGCTTATATTCCAAGTAATTATTGTAAAATTGACCTAGATTTGAAACAATAATAATTTAACTATATACTGTAGTAATGACTAACTGTATATACCTTTAGCATCCTCAAACACTTCCTTCAGCTACAGCATTTGCCCATCTGCGTGGTCTCGTTTATTTTAACTGATAAGCAGTCCACTACAGCTCATTATTGAAGAACCCAATGGGTACAACCGAGGGTAATAAATTAGCAGCATAGATACTGCGTCCTGGGCTTCCTAGAACGTTTCCGATGGTTCAAAGTCTACTATTTAATTATAATAAGTTGAATCCATAGGTAGACGTCAGGAAAGCACCCCAGTCATGCATCCAACCGCGTAACCAGATTTGCCTAAATCGGTTCGTCACTTAAGATTGATGCCAGTCTTCCAGCTACGAGCGCTTTCTGATTCAAGTATGCATCGTGCGCAAGTTTTTGAGAAGTAGTAACGGTTCACTATCATCATCTAGAAACATTTTATGACCAAATAATTCTAGGAAATTTAATATGGGAATCGTTTGCTATACGAAAATATGAAGCAATTAAATTCGTTTTCTACGTCTCTAGTCCGTGTAACCTCACCTTTATCGTTGCAAGGATTTCGTTTTCAGCAAATTAGATAAGCCATTAAAATTGATGAGTGTCCCGCCCCAGATCGCGGTTGCAACACTCGGCGTGCACTCGTACGTTGCTTTGCAAATGCATTTGGGTGAGTGCGTCCTGTTCGCCCATTGCTAATTTATCTACTGAGGTTTCATCATTTTCCTGTAAAGTTTTCCTTTGGGAATAAAACCACTTTTTCAGTTGACATAAGATCCATATTTAATCCAAGTCAACTTCTGCTCGTGGTACTTGCTGCTGCACTACGGACGAGGATGACCGGGCCCTCCTTTCGGAGGTCGTCCGGCTCTGTATTATCAAATTTAAACCCGAGGGTCACGTACCTTAGTAGAATATTTTGGCGGCTAATTAGTGACCACTTAAAATCAACTGTCAAATGTTTTGTACAGGATGTCTAAGTTATAAATAAGGCAAAGTTTCCTTTATGATCGGCAACGTGTCGGTGATGCTTTGCTATTGCTGATTGGTGACGGTGAGTGCTTGTCATCAGGTAGGTCGTCTGTTCCTTTGTTGGCTACTTGTATGTATATATATAACTACAAGTCTCATAATATTATGTTACAAGCTTTCTATTATGATCAATGTTATGAGAAGTTTTATGTTCAATGTTTGTATGTGGTGGACAATAGTTTATTGATAATTGATTTACAAGATGTTTTAGTTAATTGGTTAGAGTTGAAAGGGTCGATGTGTAAGGAATGCTTCACTTTTTTGGGTATAAAATTAAATTAGAAAGGAATTGTACGTTTTCAGGTGTGCCCCCACCTCGTAGCGTACCCGTTCTCGGTATAACAACTAACAAAACCAGATAAGTAACAAACATTCGAACGCACAATTACCCAAGCATGTGTCACATGCTAGATAATTCCAGTTCTCGTATGCACCATGTTCCAGATATAGCGAACCTTCACAGATATCACACATCTTAGCCAATCGCGATCGCGATACTGCGCGTGTCCGCGTGTCGGCCTGACTGTGTGCGTGTGCTTGTCATTGACACGAATAAGGTTGTCGCACGGAATCAAGGAGCCTGGCCGCCGTGAAGCTAGGCTGTACAGTTGGACGCGTCAATAGGATTAGGTACTTTAAGATACCAATATCAATGTAATTAAGACTAAAACTAGACTAAATATTATATACAGAAATACTAATACTTGCATTCCGTAATGATATTAATTACGTATTAAAATAACACAAGGCTACTGCCGACTCCAAATTGCATTGAATCATCGTAGTGTCACGACGATTTCCAAATTCAAAATAAGAATTTATAACATTAATATACAGATAATATACGTTAAATATAGAACAGGCACTACAATTTCAAATCCACATTTTTGATTTGAAATTGGAATGTACAAAGTTTATTTAGGCGGGAGTGTGGCGTAGAGTAGGTACATGGCGCGTACGTAATTAAGGTAATATGGTTTGTGTCGGCCGTTTCCGCTGGCTGGCGGCAGTGGCACTTGTGTGCTATGTGCCACTTACTAACGGGATTTTATCTCATATTTAATATTATCTTACATATTTAATTAAAATGTCTGATATCGTATTAAATGCACTTAAGTTATTTACAATGAAAGACTGCTTATTTATTTAGGCATTGATGAGACGCTGAATGGTACTGTATATAGGAGAAGATACTCATATAGGTGAACAAGTGTTTAAAGACACTGGTCAAGGAATTGATAACCAATTACGTCTTTTGTTATGTAACTACCGCTAGTATGTGATGAACACCAAATACATCACCGATTTTTGCCAAGAAAGGGGAAGGAATAGAACGAAAAAACTGGTTTTCCAGCTCCCAGGCGGAACACGACGAGATCTGCGGGATTGGCGCCTGACTCAAGTAAGAAGGTAAATAGTCAAGCAGACTTCGTGGAAACCAGAATATATTAATAATAATAATTATGTTGCTAGTTGCGCAAACCTGTTCTTAAAACGCCATTAAAGAATGAAGGAATCTTTAATTAAATGACGGTACACAAAAACTCAGCATTTGTTATGTTTAAAAGTTCATTAAAATTTTTGTCTTATTTTGTTCTGTGCGAAAATTTGATTATTTAAATTTCGTCTCTGGAACTGGATGTCAATCTGACCAACCTGGTACCTAGTGAGTATAGCTGAGGTCTCAACTTCAAGTATTTCGAATAACTCAACACGCACAGACGGAATATAACATTGATACAATTTAACCGTAACCTTACAACCTATTTATGATTAATGGATTCTAAGAAACTGCTGAAAACAGCATCTCATATTTAAATCATAAATTCATAAATGTGATATGAATCAGATGGGAATGCGAGATGAGCACCGCACCGTACAACGAACTGATAGCAAATGTAAGAAAGAAAAACGGTGACATTTTAATTCATCCAATGATTTGATAACAAACTTTGTATCGATTTCCAGTTTATATTAAACTAGATGTTGCCCGCGGCTCCGCCCGCGTGAAATGAACAACAATGAAAAGGTTGTCAATTTCTCTCTATCAATGGTTGCCAGGCAACGTTTTGTTGTTAAAGACTTCCTTTAATTTGTCTAAAGTAAAAATCGTAATTGATCTTTGAACAAAAATGAGATATTATTTTGCGGTTAAAAGTAGTCAATAGCACTCGTCATGTTCCCAACTAACTACAATCCAAAAATCATACCATGATGAAGCTCCGTTGCGACGTAAAAGAAAGACAAACAAACACACTCTCGCATTTATAACATTAGTATAGATTTTAACTTTATTAGCGTTTATATGTGAATATTTTAAAAATATTTTATATAACTTG
>DWPA01002654.1:0-15401 GCA_018251375.1 Calpodes ethlius
TTATCAAACAATATAGTTTGAATTATTATTTTATGTATTGCACTCATATATTTATAAACTTGCACCCTGTACCTAGATTTGATCAAAATTAACTATGAAATTCGGTTTCAACAGAAATACCAACTGACAGCTGACAGTCGCCATGAGATAAAGTTCATGTTTCATATTTTGCTATTTTGGTATTTTGGTTTGTAACTGATTTTATCATATTTATTTTATATGGTAAAGCTATATGCTATATACCACCAAGTGGTATCTATTTTAAGGTCTACCTTATCATATTAATAAGGTTCATCATCAAAACCCATAACTCTCCCACGGCTGGTCTCTGGTCTCCTAACACAGTGTTAGTGATATAGGCCATAGTCCACCACATTGGCCAAGTGCGGATTGATAGACTTCACATACCTTCGAAAACATTATAGTGAACTTTCAAGTGTGCAGGTTTCTTCGCGATGTTTTCCTTCATCGTAGCAAGGGAAAATTTACTTGATATACGCTAATATTTTTTTGTTTAATTGGAGGTGCGTTTCGTTTGGGAAACCAACGTTCGAACCACTAGGCTATCACTGCTTGCTTAATGAGGTTACCATGTATAAAAATGAAAAAATATTATTATACAACTACTACTATTTCATTTTCACTATTTACAAAATCCCTTTCTTAATAAAAAATCTGTTAAAAATGATAGGAACATTGAGTAAAAATTGCTACGTCTAGTTTCAGTCGTCGGGCGTTAATTAATTAAAGTAGTTTCCAATAAACTATTAATCCATTAGCTAGATGAGTTAGTAGATCACGTATTAACAATATTATAATGTTATGACTTTTTGATAGTTGTTAGACAATTGACTCGAGGCAATGAGATTAAATCATAAATAATTAATGCGTTTATTTACATCACTCGTATACGTATTGTTAAAGTACTTGATGTACACATTTTAATGATTTTAGTTATTCAGTAATACCCTTTTATAAAGATTTCACGTTTCAAAATAATTTTCATTTGTAAGTATCAGTAAAGATTATTTTAATATTAAGCTGCGGTCCTCCCTCAAGCAACGTAGAAATTTTTAATGATCAACCTCCAAGTCACTGAGTTATGGTTTCAGCGCGTTTAAATTTCCAGCGTTTTATTCGGACAATTCAACGGCTGCCATTAAGATTTTGGCCATGAAAGATGTCTCACGTTTCGGCTGTTTCAAAATCCACAAGTATTTTTTATAAACTGTCGACCTGTTTGTACGCTTTGGGAAACCTGTGTTTTAGTTTATTTTATGATTAATTTAATGTTTTGTTTTATCCTACTAAAATAAAATAATATAGAAAATGAGTTTGGACTGTTAAATCCCTTGCTACGAACATTCTAAGCTAACCTCAATTAGAACCCTAGCAGAGACTGTCATCAGTTAGTAATCCCTATTAGTATTAGGTATTAATAAGAATATAACTCAGTTATTTTGCGGCAGTGCTTGGACTGTAGAAGTTTGATGTTTATCTCATTTAACTTGTTCCAATTAACCTACAGAAATGGATTCGTTTTCCGGGACTCGAAATAAAATCATAAGAAAGTTGACTCTTCAATTAAGTAATGTGCATATTACAAAATATTTTTATTTGCTTCGGTCAAACAGTGAGAATCGGTGGAAGAAACCATTTAAATAAGTCCGCAATACTGAGTTTTTAATTGTAGTCCCAAATGAAATAATAATAATCATAATTATCAGGTTTTCTTTCATGTGTGAGAGAAAAATAATAAGATTTATTATGTGAGGTTAATACCTACATAAAAAGGTCGAACGACAGGATTTTTTTTGATTCACGTGGACCCAAAATTCTTAATAAAGAAATGTGGGAAAAATATTTCCTTAGCATAATCTGGCAAGTTGGAAAATTGCTACGTCAATGGGCCTTATCCTCTTATTCTATTTTCTTTCTCTTTGAACTACTGAATTGTGATAACAAGAGAGAATGCTTTGGAAATTCAACAAAGGCAAATAACGGATGAAAGGTGTAATATTATGCGCAACACGTAGGTACTAACAGTTCTAGTTCAGACTCGCACCGCTCTTGCTTTGGAAAATCTATGCTTTCGACTCACATTCAGAAAAGTCCTTAGACAAGGTTCTTTAAATTGAAATAACTATTTATTTATGAACCGTTTGAAAAGATACACCAAGCTGACTTAAGTGAACAGTATTGAATTTAGTTAAAACATTTTTTAGTTTACTTTGTACAATCGCACAGATAAATAGAAAGAACACAGAAATATTTGTTAATGAGAGAAGTTGCGTTAGTGAATAACCCAATAATATATTTTTACAAATATCTTTTATATGCATCATCATCATTTTATTCAGTCATCATTTTATTATATATATGTAAGAATATATGACAATTGGCCTTGAAGTAATTTCTGTTTATTCGTATGGTAACTTTTTAAGAGCGATTTTTTAAAATAAAGTAATGCAATGTCAGTTACAAGGTAAGCTGTTATTCACACGTGCGACAAAATGACGCAAACAGTGAGAATATTGTTGCTGCGACGAGCAACATATTAAAGCTCATGTGAATGAAACTATGCATTTTTATACACATTTACGCCCGCCAATTTCGTCATGTGACACATTGTCACGTCGTAGCCGTACGCATGAGCAGTCCCTGTGATATCTTTTGACTTTTCGATAGCGATATTTGAATAAAAAGCCGACGACAAGCCGCCTACTCTCTCTGCCACATCCGCATTAACGATATTGCTAACGGCTGCGCCCAAATGCGCCTTAATTAAGGGCTTAAAAATGTTTGGACGTATTAATGAAGTTCTGTACTAATTAATAAACAAATTCAAACAATATGGTTGAATATGAGAGAAAATAACACAGAAATTTAGTACGTAATTTATTTACGCGTAATAATATTACGCGTGTATAAACCGTTTCGGAGACCATTTCTCATTATAATTCATTATTTTCTTGTAATTGGCAAATCACCGACCCTATACCCATTATCTTCCGGTAGTATGACAATAAAGAAAAAAAGAAGTGAGAATACAGTTCTTACTTTTCTTTGGTAAAAAATCATCGTACACTGAAAAGGAAATGGGTACGATCGGAGCTATTCATTTTCCACACTTGAAAATGTTTCTATTGTATCAAACGAATCGCAAGAAAATGGCCTTTTCATTTGTGTTTCGTGTTTTGAAGTAGCAAGCCTGCGCACTCGATCGGAAAATGGCTATTACTTTAAATTCAGACGAACTCGTTATAATGTGGACTATGTTTGAACATCTGTTATTTACAAAATAAATTGTTATTTTTCAGGTGAAGGAAAAAATATATATTGTGTCAAAGAATAACCAGACGAATTGGGTTTCTGTGAAAATATTACTATGGTTTTGAAGGGTCGGATAATTTGAACCTAAGGACTTTCGGTGTCGTTAAAGCTATTTTCAATATCTCTAAAATAATGAAGTTTATAGTTAGTATTCAGATATTATAACTAATACAATATTTAAAATGTATGTGCTCTTACATTTTTAAATATTTCATTAACATTATTTTTGATACATGGAGAATGTATTACAAAATATTAACTATGATAAAATGTTTGTACCAAAAAACCGGTTATTTCTTAAATATAAAAAGCCCTATTAATAAGACATTAGTCATTAGGTAACTAGGTACATATACTTTCTTCGCGTATCCTTAATGTCGTGTGTAAAAATGAAATATAACCATTAATAGCTATATACAATAGATGGTATGTTAGAGTCAACAAATTTTCATGATAATAATTGTTATATATTATTAAAAACCTGCGCCGATCACCATTGGCAGATGGCTTTGATAACCTGTTTCCTAAGTAATACTATTTGTAAAACAGTTGCAGACTGTGAGCAGTTTCTTCTTCAGTTTAGGGTTAATCTTCTACTAAAGGAATATTATAAAATACTTACGACACCAAAGACAAAAGGAAAGTTCTCCAATGCGAGGCGATTTTATTGTTTTATAAACTTTAGCACTTAACGCTCTTGCTTTGTAAACCTTTTTTCATAGCAAAGTCAACCTTATGAAATGCTATCTAAATGCTAATTAAATTATGTACTTTCATGTAATATTATAAACATATTCCAATTAACTTAATTATAAAACCATTATCGCGTCTTTACCACGAACAATTTTGTTAATAGTGTGCGAGTAAAAACAGTGAGAAAAAGAAAAATGGGTATCTTATTTTATCTATTACTCAACACATTAAAAGTAAAAACGAAGACTGTTAGCAAAAAAGATTGCCGAGAGCCATTAATATTCTAAAATTGTACATCGTGCAATAAAGATAAAATCAGGTAGAGAAGTAAAACCTTTAACTTTCGTGTACACTCTAAAGTTTTCTTTCAGATGTAGACATCTCGGCATGAGTCCCTGTTTGAGTTTTATTCACATTTGTAGGACTTTACAATTACACGAGTAGTTCTCGAGTAGTACTTCAGTTATACAGATGGTTCTCAGATTGTTGTAGGGGAGGAGCGAGGCGTTATGAGAATCATTAAAACTGCTGGTTAACCGCGCTTTATTCTTGTAGTAATAAACGTGTGATCTCTAAATGTATTTGTAACCTAGTTTTGTACATACAGAACAATTGACCTGATAGAAGGATTTTCTGAACCTTAGTTTGTAGTCGTGTATAAATTGCAAATAATTAATATCTGCTTCTGGAATACGTAAGAAATCGTGATATGTGATACAAAATATCGTCATAGCAAAAAATATTTTGTGCGAAATAACTTTATTATTTTTTTTAGCTGTTACAGGATAGTAAGTAAGTGCTGTCTGTACTTAGTGTAATAAGAATATCAATTAATTCGTATTTGATAGTAAAAGATTTATGGACGTAAAGATTATTAGTATAGGTTAGTCCTTTTCGTGATCTTTATATTTTCAAAGAGAAAGGCGATGTGGATAAGTCAAATTATAATGTTTCATGGTGGATTGTTATGCATGAATTCTGTTGTCCCTGAGTTAAATTCGAACTAAGTTACAGAAATGGAATATCATTTCTGTCAGTAGACAGTGCCACCACACCTTAGTTGACTTGAAAAAAATACAATATATTTGTATATTTTGAGAAAAATATAGAACATTAAATCGCTAACTGTAATTTCAATCACCCTCTTTATGCCTACGTAAATATCTGCAATAATAATTTATGTATTTCCTTTTAACTGTCATTAAAAGTATCAAGAGGCAATTTTGTTGCACATTTCTGTCGCTTGAAATGATTTCTCATTTCATCTGTATACCCATATCAAAATATAGTATGACTTTTTTGGTATTAGACTGTAAATAAAATCTAAAACTAGCCTACAAAAGAGCATAGATATCACCTTATTCTTGTAGAAGACTTCAGATAAACCAGCTATTGAAAGTGTCACTTGAGCGAGGTATACATTTATATAATTAATATTATCGTAATTAATTGCGCATATAAAATAATTCCACGTTTCAATAAACTTCCATTCCTGTTGCGTTCTATTTACTGACTTCTGTCAACAACGCTGAAAATAAGTTTTCACTTCCCAAGTCACGTGCATGTTACTAACGTCACGCTTATGTAATCCTCAGCTAATAAACATGGAAAACACACACAAATAAATCGTTAAGAGTATTTTGTGTGACTGTATACTGATTTAACGAAACGTATACGACATAATTTGAGTCCGTGTTAAGTACATTACTTTCAGCCAGTTATAAAGACGAACTTATAAATATCACTATTTTAATTCCTAATGCTTCATTAGCAGTCATTTGTATGTATTTTATTTTTCTACCGCAAACTAATCAGAAAGTAGATTAAGTAATCTAGTTTTTTCTATATTACGTAATTAAATACGTAAGGATTTGAAGGGAGATCAATTTAAATTTAGAATAGATACTCTGCGAAATAATCTTAACTGATCTTACTTCCTTCAAATTCATACCACCTGGTTAAAAATTGTTGCTTAAGTAATTACTTGAACTCAAGTATTTACTTTAACTTGTTTATAAATAACAGTGTCAGTGTAGGCTTCAAGTAAGAGAACTCGATAAGGTTATCCATCAAAAATAACATTTTATATTCGTGTTCAATTACGATATCCCGTTCTGAATTCTATTATAACCCGCGCTGGGGTTGGTTGGCTTCAGACAAAGGAACTCTTTAGCAGTAAAAAGCACACTCACTAATGTTTTACTTTTTAGTACTCCATAAAAGCGTGTTTTAATTTTTTTAACTATTAATTTATACATACACTTAAGTACTACTTACTGTACGTACTTAGTATACTAGTAAGTATCTTTTACTTACATAGGTATAATAATGTATTTGATGTTGGGGAAGCTTTAAAGATAATTTGAACATCATGAAAGTATTAGTGTCTATTTTCGAAGTGCTCAAGCTGTCGACTTTTCAGTATCTGTTTGCTTAACGTCTAAATACTTCAGTTAAATTGTGCGATTTCTGACAATTAACTATCAAGTAAAAGAAAGACACAATGGCTACCAATTCGGCAGGCAGACATGATCTTAAAAAGTGCAATAAGACATTCAGTAAAAATTACCGAAGAAAAATTATAATACACCAATATCACCACAGTCGTAAAAGAAATAACGAAAAATATGATGAGCAATAAAACTATATACACTTTTGTATTCGTTTTATCAAGTTACTTCAATGCGGTCATTTAAATTTCACGAAAACACAGATTCATTAACCCTTTGTTATGTTTTCCAAATGAGACTTTAAACGGGCATGTAAGAGTGAATGGTATCGCCGGATTTAAATAATATCAGATAACATAATGTGAGACTTTGTTTTTAATTCATAAAAATAGCCATATTTTTCAGTACTTTGAAAATTAAACATGCAACAAAAGAGCTTACTTGGAAATAAAAAAGACTGCATTTTTTTTCAACAAAGTAAGTCATTAAGTGAGTAAATGATATTACTTCATCCCATGTTTTGAAATTGGCACCATCCTGGATGGTTGCTTAGAAACTATTCATTTTGTCTGTTTCTTTACGAGTGACATGTGTGAATATACGCTACGACAGCTACTACTAACACGTTAGTATCATAACTAAATTTTACTTAGGAAGGCTCTACAAATGTATGGAGATATCACCTTCATACAATATTATCATACATTGTTGAAATACTAAGTTATCAATGTTTATGACCACATTATCATGACCTTATATGTCATTCTTGATTCGAGATAAGATCCTGAATCCACATGAAACTTACAAAATATGAGTGTATTGGAACTGTATCATTACTTGCTGCGGTGAATTAAAGTCGTGAAGAAACCTATACACTTCATAAAGTTCTCAAATGCGAGTGAAGCCTGCTAATCCGTATTTGGACAACATGGTGGATATTGGCCACAATCCTTCTCAATGTAAGAAGAGCACTGAGAGCCGCACTAAAACAGTTATTGACTATTATAATGTTGGGTAACTCGCCCTCACTTTGCTTGAGAAAATTATAAACATAGCATATTTTAATATATATTTTTAATGTTATATATTCATAACGTGTTTTGCTTAATCATTCTATGTGCAAAAATAACATAAAAATATAAACAACACAATTTGTTTTGTGAAGTATTGCTATTTGAACACAATATAATTTTTAATGTAGCTAAAAAAGCTTGTAATTGGTTTGTCATTAATTTAATTATATAAACTCAAGTGCCAATGAACACTGAATTGAATATAGACCCTTCTTTAAGGGACGCGTCGAAGATTTTCAATTAAAAGTTGTTTTGTATACTACGGAGCAGAAAATGAAACTTAGTAAGGACCCGCAAAATGTTTCGTAAAGTTTTCATCCAATTTGTAAATTTCTTTGTAAGGTAACATTGATTACAGGTGCTTTAATAATCATTAGTTGCGAATATCGTTATATATTTATTATTCGCTAATTATAAATCAGGTGCGAATAGTCATGATTTACCTACACGTTTAGCGAACAGGCTTTAGAATAAAGTCCTTGATCCTTTTTCATTCCCTTCTCACAAAAACGCCATTAAATTCACCTGCCAACACTTCTGTCACCGAGACGTCGATGAAAACGAGTATGTCAAGTCAATTTCAAACACATCACTAGTGCCACGTAGCGGAGGAAAACTTTTACTGTTTATTCGAATCCGAGCGCAAAGCCTGTCGGCAGCCAAATTTCCATCAAGCCAAAAACTCGCTAAAATTCAACCATCCAGAGATCCAACCACCTTATAAGTGTTATAAAATCTAATCTTATATCTAATATATTTTAGCTTGAATGACATGTCTACTATCCATGTGTCTTGTCGGTCACATAACTTAGCATTCAGGATTTAAGAGTTTACATCTATTTGCTTTAAAAGGGACATGGCTATGACGTCACATGTATCGACAGTTTAATCCCGATGCCAACAGAATTAGCTCGGAGATAGAATATCTTCCGACAATTGTTCTTTTGAAATAGATTGCAAAAGATTTAAATATATTTGAGTCTCATCTGAGAGGTAGTAATCATATAAACGGGTACCCTCAACTTTGAGTTCCGTCGATAACGCTTCGATGATGTCTTCGATATTACTATAACCAAAGGAGACAGCGAACGCATACATTCAAGTGGTTGTACTACTAATACCATAATTTTTTGGCTTTGTTTGCATTTTGTTTAGTCGTTACGACTTTTAATGCTTTTTTATTAACAGCTCATAAATAAATACATAAATATTTTTTATTTTGCACGGCCACAAAAATATATTCTATTTTAGTAGTGTCGTACAAAGCAAAATAAATTCTTGTTTTAAGTTTGCCTCTTATGTCAACAAAGATACTTTGGCATACTTTTCTCTGGTAAAGCGTTTCAAAGTAGATTTCTGAATGGCAAAAGAATTATAAATGAACCCAGACTAAGAAGGCGATGAATAAATGGGAGATTTGCAGTAGTTTATTTGCAATTTCACCAAATACATTATTGAATCTAAAGTATTAAACAATTATATTATATTACTAAGATTTATTAGAGATGACGTCATTGAATAAATTATACGCTTAAGGTTGACAGAATTAAGCATTTTAGTATTAGCCTGACTGCCAAGTCCTGAAGCATAATAATTGACATGGCGCAATGCGAAACTTCATGCAAAATAACCTAACCTTTCAAAGTTCGTGAAAATCATTATTTGATAGAAAAACCTTATTAATTAAAACTATATCTATTTTTTCAAAATTAATATCGTCAAATTTAAACCAATAATGACTATGGTTATTATATTTAGTAAAAACGAAAAATTTTATTTTATTATACTTCGTTATGAAAATACGCCATAAAGTATACGAACAATTACCGACAAGGCAAAAACTTTGTTTTAATAGATATACGGGGTAAGTAAGTAGGAAATGCGCTTACTTCGCTTCGAGATATGTTCATAAACGTAATCGATTTCATTGTTGCTCATTTTCAGTCCATAAATGTATTTTTTAATCTTTCAAAATAACGTTTATCTCTTATACTAATGGCAAACTTTAATTTGCATAGCTAGGAATGAGTGGATGGATAAATGTTTGAATGAGTCAATGAATAAATGTTTCAAAGAATAAATAAATTAAATAAACTGAGAAACAAAAGAACGTTTGTTACTTACAAATGAAAAATGAGTTTAAATTGAAATGAGGAATGCAATAACGAAGGAACTAACAAACGGACGAGGAAATAAAAAAATAAAAGATTAAATGAACCAACGAGTAAACTATTAAAAAATAAAACGAAGTAGATAAGGGAAAATGGGACTTCCATTTTACTATATGGACAGCCTCCGACGATTGAGAGATGAAAGTTTCTTCGAAAATATGACATTTAGCAAGGGAAGATACAGACAGTGGCTGATGATACAATAAAATGCTAATTACTAATTAACAGACAACGAAAAATCTAACCCAATCACTCCAATAGCATCAAATTTTGCACAAAGGATTTTAAACGGACATTAAGAGATTTTTTCAAAAAGCCTTAAGTATTTAAAATACGAAATGAAAGGTTGTGTGACTTTGCAAATATTTCCATCTTGGTAGCACAATACTTAATACTTTTTTAGACCAAATACTTCGATGAGAAGGAAAATAAATCGGAGACACGAGTATTTTTATTGAAGATTGCATTTCTACGTGATAGATAATGGACCCCTCGGGAAAAAGATCCCATCTATCCTGCAAATCTAACAATAGATTGTCAAGGACCGATCGATCACAGAGGGAATTGAGTCATCTATCAATTTTAACTCGTTCACTCCATTTAGGAAACTACTTTGAACTGGGGTATAGGCTTTGTTTTGAATGGTAAAGATTGAAATATTAAATCAGAGATCGCGTAAAACTTACGAATTGAATTTAATTTATTAAAAGACTAATGTTATATTATCTATAAAAAAATCTGAAACGACTTCAAAAGTATTAATTTAAATTGATCAAATAAATTATAGGCACAGTTTGATGTCCATACAGATGTTTTCATGTTAGCAATGGTTTTGAACCATTTCTTGAAGAAGGTTCGAATTTTATTTAAAGTTTATGTCAGTCCAAATCCTGTGTGGTAAGTATCTTATTACGTAGTAAGAGGGAAAATACAGACAGCCAATTTTTTTTTCCGAGAAACATTATTTTACTCTAAGATGGTCAATGTATTTGTTTGGAATACTAATATTACAAATATCAAATACCTTTAAACACGATTCAAATATGCCCATCCGTTGAACAGTTCCATATTTTTTCTCCACGTTAAATCTGCAGGCCCTAAAATGATCAATGATGGACTAGTTCTGTAAGCGATAGAATTAGTAGAACAATTTAAAATAGACTTCAATGTTACAAAACAGTAACCATACAATTTTCAAAGTTTCTATCACGGTGCATTATTTTGCTGGCGGTACATTGTTTCACATGAATGCAACCATTACAAAGCAGCCGACAAATACCAGCAGACAGTTTTATTATTCGAGCGTACCGAAATGAAAACTGTGCTTTGTCTTTGACAACCCTGTCGCTCGTTTGGTGGATAAACAAAAGGTTCCAGGTTCGAGTTCGAATAAACATTTGTGGGGTCTAGCATATTTGTACCATATCACCCGTATTTTTGAAGAAAAAATCTTCAAAAAGCAACCAAACTTTTTAATATATAATAGGGAGTATATGGGATTCTAACCCATTCATCGTCCATCCGATGAAAAGGGATGCTTCGGAATTTCATATGAACGCACAAATGATCACTTGTGTCGACCTCAGCGATATATGAAATCCAGGCGGCAGTTTGTATAAGAGTTCATTATTCACAAGCTTTAATTAACTTGAATGTTTATGTTAAGCGTGACCTGCTACTATAACTGATATACTACTACACTCAAACTTGGCTTCAGACGAGGGCACTCTTTAAATACTATAACAACGTGATTAGTTTTAAAAGCCATTAGTAGTTTTAAAGGAGAGTTATACACGTCTGATGGCGTACTACGTTATTAAAGATCACCCGACAAGTTTATGATTGTGTCAATCGTAAGCAATCGATCGTCCGAGTTAGATTAGTTTGTTTACACGAGGGCGTTCGTTACTTGGTTGGATAACCCCTAATAGCAAAATTTCGTGAGCTTCGTACTTCGATGGGCACGTTAAGCCTTTAATCCTATCATTCTGAAATTGTCATTAATCCTTTAGCCAATGCTTCAACTCTATCACTTCCGAAGCAGAATGTCATAATATCATAGGTATATTTAAAAGGTTGTGGACCCTATGTTCATACGTCATTGAAAGCAGTGCGTATGTCTGGAATGTAATTCGGATTATCTACGATATTTAGATTGAAGTTAGCTCTGTATAAGTTAGAAAGACTTCGACTTCCAGTAAAAGAAATTTTACATTACAAAACCGTTACAATCAATGATTTTATTTTACGTTACAATATTACGATATTTGACCTTTCGATAATGAATTTGGAACGTAAGAAAACATTTAAGCTTACATCGATCTCGCGTGAAAGAGGGTTTCGTATAAATCCATTAATGTTTATTGTACCATGTGTTTTTAGCACATGTTTTATTGTCTTCACATTTATTGTATTGTAAATATTTTGTTCTTTGTGTATTTTTATTGTAAGTCAAAAATGTTATAGAAGTAATAAAGTTATAGTCAATTTAGAAATAATACTTGCTGCCATGCAATACTATCACGACTAAACAGGCATTGTTATGCTAAATGTCAGGAGTACTAAGGAGGAGAGAATGTACTAACGAGGAGACTAGACGACCTATGCCGAAGATGAGTGTCTTTGACTTCGTTCGATAGTAAGCGTATCTGAGATAAGGACTTACAAAGTCTAGATAGTTAGTTTCTTAATATAATGTCGGCCTAAAGTGACGCACAACAAATATGTGCGCGTGAGGTAATATTGTGTATCTACGATCAACAACACGCACACACGTGGGAATGATTTTGACAATGCTACATAGTAACTTAACCTAGGCTAACTGGTAATTATAAAGTATACAGAGAGGTTTTTTTCATATATGACAACATTTACGCCGTACAAAGGTTGCCTAAAAAGGCTTCTCTGAAATGGTTACACATATACATTGCGGTTTCAAGCATTATTATTCCGTGGCCTGCATGCTATAGATCTTAAAAAACTGGCAAAAATTTGTACAATTCATGTTAAAGTACTTTCGGAACTCACATATTTACCTACAATGGTTTTTTTTTCAGAAATTTTGTTCATTGGAGCAATTTTAATAATTTTTTGCCTGTTAATTTATATGCGAGGCGTGTTGAAATTCTAATATTATATCTCAGCTTACGCAATGTATAGAATTGAATTAGATTAGACTTCAAGCAATATCACTGTGTGAACTGTATCCAATTTAGTCAAGTAGTTTTTGCGGAATAATAGAACAAACATACACACATAAAAATCTGTCTATCTTCATTTCCACTGCTCTTATAAAGAACCCTAATATACATTATTTATAAATATTGTTACGTAAATATATCAACCAACATTAATCTTACATGTCAATATTTACTTACATGTACATTTATATATTTTTCATTTTATAATATCATGTTACTAATATAAGCGGTGATTAATTATCATCAGCTGTCCAGCTTACTAATTAGTAGTCTATACACCAACCTTTACGCTTTGGATGGTATTCGGAATCAGTAAACAATTAAAAGTATACCTTTCGCAACAGTGAAAATGCAGGAGTTATTCGAAGTAATAATTACATTTTTCCAATCAGTAAATAAACATAGAACGCAGTTCTAATACCACCGCTGAATGTAGGTCGTGGAATTTTCAATATCCACGCGGCTATCCAAAGGAAGTCACATTATGCATCTAGTGTAAAAATAATCATTTTTCTAATGTTTTGATGTTTGTACAACGACAGATGGATTATTTCGTTTCGAAAATACGCTGATAGAAAATGTCTATGTCATGGGCGCGCATGTGGGAAAATACATATGCTCTAGTCGCCCATACGGAATGGTCGAATAGTCTTATATGCAAAATCTGGACTTTTTTACACGATATATGACATAACACGTTTTTGAAATTTAGCAGGATTCGAAAAAAGAACATGATTACACTTTAGTTTCAAAATATGTATCTTTCATGCATTGTAACTCCCTGAGGATGTTTCTAATGGGTAGTGGCTACTACAATCGATAGTCATCACTAGTACAAAAAACATCACCGATACGTTGCTAGTGAAGAAAGAAAAATTTATATGTTTATATTTATATTACTTAATTATTATGTTACGCAGAGATATTCAAACGCCAGGTGACATATAATAAGTCACTTCTAAGCTTTGAGCGCATTTTGTGCAACAAGACTGGACTTAGTTTCCACATGTAATGAAGTGCCTCTCCAACGCCCATACTGCACGTTATAAACATAAACACGAGCACAAAACAAATTTAATATGAATATTTAATCGGACTGTTAACCTCGCCAGTCTGTTATTAAGTTGCAAAAGTAGGTTAAACATAAATATGGGTATACAGACACGAAAAAACCATGTATAGTGATTGCGATGAAGCACTATAGTCATGCTATCGAATACCTACGCAAGAGAAAAATGAATCGCATCTGGCATCGGTCCCATTAGTGGCGCTGGCGCTTTTTATTTGTATTTCATTGGAACTGGTCAGGTTTTGATGAATTTTGCGCAAAATAAACGATGTGAAAGATTTTTTGCGATCACTGTGCCAAGGCCTATAAATGAGTATTATGCGCTGAAAAATATTGGTCAGTATGATTGCCTAACGAAGGACTACAATTTAGTTACCAGAGCCGAGAGTTAAATAACATGTTCTGTAAACCCCAGAATCTTTCAAGGTTAGGTAAAGGTTTATCCGCTCTCACGTTTGCTTAAATAGTCGATAATTTAAAATGTATATTAATTGTTAAGTTACTACATATTAGCTTACGTGGTAGGCATAGTACTGCAGCATTTCAATATTTGTAAGGTTTGGTAGGTTTCTACAAGGGGAAACCTTAAAATTTTATATAAATGCTCATCTGAAGTAATAATTTTCTTATTTGTGTTTCAATATATTTATTAGTTTTTCTGATCAACGTTTTTACATCAAGGCTTGATTGTAGGCAAGGCAAGGTTGATCCAAAAAGTATCCTATTTTTTCGGTTGACCATATTACAGATACATTACAAGAATCGGCAAAAATTCGTAATTTTCTACTTTTTTGTTGCTTTTCTAAATACATATATTTTGTTACATCCACATTCTACAATTTTTAAGTAACAATCGCTTAATTTGAAAATATTGCTGAAATTTCAGCTTTCAAATATTTAGACGGAAGAACACTGTAGCTACGTTCATCATCATATAACCAAACTGAGTGTCGTATAAGGAATGTTTTGCAAATTTAAAAAGATAAGCCTTGTTGGCTTTTCATAATATAAGACTTACGGCGCAGCTGGAATATGGTGGCGTAATTTTTTGCGGCACGTACGCTATTCTTATAGGGAAAACAGCTTTAGAATCTTTGAACTTTCTTTTCACGTTTTAGTTATTAAGAAATAATAATTATGAAATGTTGAAACGCTTGCCTAGAAATTTAAAGGTCAAATCTTTCGAAATTCTGACTGGATGAGAAATTAGAAGAATTTATATGTTCGCTTAAAAGCTGCCTCATATCCATAACTTGATTGCAATCTTTATGAAAATTCAGACGAGCATAGTTACAGGCAATTATTAGTAAGTAGATGAAATCTAAGTTCGAGAACCAGTAAGAGAATTTCATTTCTATTCAGGAATAAAAAATACACGACACGACGAAAAACATGATAAGAAATGCAGAGAA
>DWPA01002655.1:0-15398 GCA_018251375.1 Calpodes ethlius
TCATACTAAAGCGACGTTCCGTTGCGCCGTAAAAGAAGGACAAACAAACACACTTTCGCATTTATAATATTAGTATAGATATATCTTATGTCACACCTGCGTCAATATTAATGTCAACGGTGATGTCTGAATATGTTTTAATTAACACGATAAAATTAACTAATTAAATACATGGCACTTCTTGGCACTCAATTTTTTTGCTCCCAACAAAGTTTACTCCCCGTTAATTGATGAGTCATTTAACGCATTCATTAGCGCGTTAAACTAATGACCAAATTTACGTGGTGTTATTTTTAACGCAGTAATTATCGTATCAGAACGCTGATGTAGCAGAGATATTATAAATACAAAAGTAATTACTTTAATGCAGTGACATTACACAGGTCTTAAATAACCACATTTTGACATTGCTGCTCGCATTACATTCGTCACTAACATTTGTTACGTAGCGCCACGAGGTTAGCGGAAAGTTGAAACTAATTGTAACAATATTAAAAGTGTAAGAAAAATGAATGCACAGACTATAAAAATCATATAGAGCAGTTCATATGAAATTATATAGATTTTTCCTATAATTAAGATATTATTTGTAACAGTTTTGTGGCATAATACGAGTGTTTTCTTTACGACTGAAGAAACTCAACTTATATTACTCCATTGCAGACTGTTAAGAGTAATAAGCAACTAAACTAATTGTCTCCTTGGAGTATATTTTTAGAGGGACCTTTTTAAGACTTATAAGTTCTACGTGTAAATATTATTTTTTAGTCAAGAAGTCGTATATATAGTACTATGCTTCTAATAAAAAATGTAAATTATGATTAGTTCGTATTTGTATATCGCAGTATTTAATTTTATTAAGCAAATCCTTTTTTAATTTAAACCATTCAAAAATTACCCTTCTCTCAACGCTGTTTCTATGGCCAGAATTCGCAACAAAACCAACCACTCGCTAAATCGGCACAGTTTCGAGTCCGACCGTGTGTGAAATTGCCGTACATGACCAGTTGGCATATACATTGGACTTGTCCAACGTATAAAGTAATGATTTACGAGTTGACAGTTGACCCAAGGTTAGATACGGTTCGATAATACAGATTTATTTTATTTGTAATTGCCATTATTGTATTCTAGATTCGTAAAATGGTAATATATGTATTACTTATTCATTTTACGTGAGGTTTTACAAGTTATAAATTTTTATATGTAACAAAGATAGAAAATTAATCGTTTTGTCGCCATGGACATCTGTAACAATCTTCGAATAGAACTCTAGACGAAACCGTAGTTTCAGTAGTTACTCTGTATTTTGAGAAAAAAAAACACAAATCGGAATTTAAAATAAGAATTTAATTTACAAGAATACAAGACTTTCATTTTCTTATATTCTAATAAGGCTGTAAAATTGTATCACGAAAAAAATAATAGAATTTATATTTCGCCCACCAACTAAATGCAATGTTTTTATGTAAACTCATTTTGTATGATAGATCTAACAATAACCAGAAAACGATATTTATACTTGCCAAAACTATACGAAATCCAAACGAAAAATGAAATTGTTACATATTTACTTTGTATTGGACTATTGCCTGATACCCTCGCATTGTTAGAGGAGACTAGAGCCCAAGAGAGGGACAGATATGGATTGTGTTGTTGATTTATATTATATTACATATAATATACATATTTCGTCTACTATATAAAAATGAATGTTTGTATGTCCTTTATAGAATCGTAAACGATACATTTAACCATGTGATGATCTTTAAAAAAGTTGTTGCGTATAAGCCCACGAAGGTTTCTAAGTTGGTACGACCAATTTTCGACAGGTGGTGCCACAGTCATTCCAATGAATTACACATTGGCGTAGCAACGCGCACAGGGTTCAGCTAGTAGTTTATAAAATCTTTATTGCGCTTTATTTGCACAAAGGATAACATGTTTTTTTAATGTTATTTATATTCCTGTTATGAGTTTTCACTGTAATGGTCTGACCGTTCCGAGCATTGTTCTGTGTTTAATTCCGTTAGCCACAATGCACTTTCATTTTATCAACGTTGCATTCACAGATGTAATTCTAGATTTCATAAGAATGCATTTTTGCACATTATGAGTATACGTTCGACTTAATAACAGTGATTATGAGCAATAGTTATTAAATTTGCACGCTATGTGCAATTTTGTTTGACGCATAATTTAAGATTTTCTAATTTTTAATAAATTTACTATATAGGTGCGTCACGTAATGTTACTTAACAATAGTTAATCAAAAAAGTAATGTCATTTGGTAGTAGGTTTTTTATATCAACAGTTGATACACTTGGTTTATTTCACATGAGGGTTTCCGTTGTTTTCGGACTTCTGTGATACTTGATTTTTTTTCTATGCTACAACTAAATAACAAACGGGAAACTCCATGGTTATTTTTTTAAATATTTTATAGTGACGATCAAGAAGGTAGTGCAGACAAGTAAAGAACCCTATAATACTTGTATCAAATTAAAAGTAATAATAATGATTTCCTTTCCAGGTGGATGGTACCTCACGAATAAGCAGAAGACTGGCATCATCAGAAGGCAGAGGTGTATCCAGTACGAGTAAAACAGAAGAAGTGTTGCCTACTTTTAGACCAAGAAGCAGTAGGAGGCGAGAAGAAACGACTACTGTTAGAAAAGAGGAATCTCCAAGAGAGGTATCTCGAATAAGAAGTAGAAGTCGACCTCCGGATAGAGATGTCACATCAGCTGTAAGTGAGCAGGCTCCATCTCAAGCACCACGAAGCGAACGATTTGATTCGAGAAGAACAAGTAGTAGATTTCGTAGCAGAGCAGTAGAAAAAGAAGTAAATGTTGATACATCTACAGCACGAGATAATACTGTTCGTAGTAGAACGAGATCAAACATTCGACGAGCACCTATTCCTCTCCCTTCAACTCCAATACCAATAGAAGTATCATCATCATTACCAGCAGAAGAGAAAACAGAACCAATCAATACTAATTTTGAAGACATAGCAAAAACTGCGCCTAAAGAAGAAAACACAGTAAATCAGTTTAAACGAAGAAGTTCCACAAGTAGAACTATAATTGAAACAACGACTCTGAAGAAGAATCGGGGACGTGGAAACCGAGCTAGTTCCAGGTCACTGGACTTAGAAGTATCAGGCACAACTAATTCATTATCGGCTTTATTGGGGAAAGAACAAACAACTGTCAGATCAGGTGATTTGAGAGAATCAAGAAAACTAAGATACAGAACTCGTCCAGCAGATACAGATACAAATTTAACTGGTGAAGGACTCACGAAGCTCAATGAAGTAATAGGCTCTAGTCAAAAAAAAGAAAGCTCAACTAGTCAATCCGATGTTTTACCTGCTTCATCCGTATCAGTAGACAATATTGCACAGCAAAACACAGAAAAAATTCCAATCAAAACCACAAAAGTAGTAAGACGTCCATTAGGAAGAGGAAAGGCAAATTTTAGGCCTGCTGTAGCTCTTCCAAAAACCAAAAAGTCGGAGGAAATAAACGAGGATGATAATTATCCTGCAAGTTTTAAGGCCTTGATACAGGCTAAAAATGCGGTGAGTTTACGAGGATGAGTAATTAATTAAATCGAAGCATGGCGATTCTCAGTTATTTTATTTTTGTTGTATAATCATATATTAAAAGCAACATACCATCTAACTGGAATACAGTTCTTAAACGTTTTATCATTCTTGTAACCCATGACATACTCATCATTACATTTTCATTTACTTATTTAATATGATTATAACTATTTTATGGGTGGTAATCAGTCAATATTTTCTATCACGTAGTGCAATACTTAAAAACATAATTTTTTTTCGTATAACTCCATATATTCGGAATGTAATTGATATTAACTAATTGATTGACGTTTTTATGAACAAAAGATTTCGATATTGCAGAAGATAAAAGGTAAAATTAAAATAGTGTACATCACTGTCGCCCATTGAATAATAGATTGCTATGATTTAAAAGCGCATACCTGAGCACATCTCCCTATATTATTCTGTTCAAAAGGAATTAATATTGTTTTACTAACACGCAAATTACACATAAAATTGTTGTTAAACATTTTCAGACACAAACAAGCTCTTCACCCAGCGAGAGTTTGTCGGTGAGAGCATCACAAAAAGTCTTTAACACTTACCCCCAATCCTCACAATCCATTCACACGGATCAGGAAAAAGATAAAGAATCATTGGTAATGTTCATAATAATTGGTATTTCATTCATTATTACCCACTAATTATCGGGTCATATTTGGCACACAGGCAAAGTGCGAGTCGGCATACTTCATGCCTTTATGAAAATTATAACTGAGAACATGGAAATGCAAGTTCTATCTCCAAGTTTTCATTAGCTGAAGCAAGTGATCATTAAGTTCTCAAACGCACAATATTTGTCTATGAAATTTGAACTCCGATCACATAAAGCATCCTTGACTTCAAAACTACCATTCCATAAAATTATGAAAATTTAACACAAATCATTATTAACTATATTTTTTTTGCACGTGATCAATACTAAATATTTTAATTTGCATGGTAATACCAAGGCAACAGATAAGTACAGTTTTATTATTTGTTATAAGCCCCATTTACATTTTCAGTGAAATAATTCAATTTTATAATTATAACTTAACATATACATTCAAACTAGATCGACTGTAAGAATTACTACTTTTTACGGTTTTTATTTCAAGTTCATATAAAAAGTTAATTTTAGAAATTTAAACAATAAATTTGAAATTTTAGCTTCGGAGTAAACCCAATTTAGAGGAAGAGACTGAAAAGGTTACAGCTATACCCGAAAATATAATAGAAACTACTTTATCTCCAGAAGCACCTAAAAGTAAGTCTACCGAATATCGACCTCGAGGAACGTACACCCCTCGCAATAGAAATGCAAGTACATTAACATCATCATTAACCAGCCCTTCATCAGTTAGTACTGAGAAACCATACAAATTTAGTAGAAAATATAATAAAGTTACAACTACTACCGCACCTAAATCAGAAAGCAGTTTGAAGAACAAAAGAGCAGAAATTAGTAGCACACTAAAGAAACCGTTAACTAGATCTTCATATTTCGCACGGAAAACTACTACAACTTCAGATTTATCTACGCAGGCTCCGACACCTAAACAAAATGAAAAATTTGAAAATATATCGACAGTTACTCCAAAAAATAGAGGAGTGCTACCACGAACTGCATACTATTCCCGATTGCGTAATAAAGTGAACAAAACAGAAATAACATCAACTGAACTTCCAAAAGTTGATAATGTAGAAATAGCAACTGCCGAAAAAAAAGCTGAGAATACCGCGGATGTGCCAGTGATATTGACGATGTTGAATGGTGCTTCCAAAAATATTAAAATACGAGATGACAATGAAGACAAGGGAAATAGTTTATTTATTATTGACGTTACTAGTACAGAATCAATGGAGACCAGTAATGATAATGAGGTAAGCGACAAAATAGAAGAAACCGAAAACAAGTCATTTGTAAATGTTATATCGACAACTCCAAAATATCATTCTCACTATAATGACAAATCTGAAATTTCGTCTGATCAAAAAGTAAAAGTTGCTACTGGAACAACATCGTCAATAAGAAATTTACATACAAGAAAGTACGGTAGAAAACCTATTAATAGGAAGGATTCAGAAGATACCTCAGTACCTTCTACACCAAAACTTCGAGAAAAATCTTTGAGAAAATTCAGTGATACGTTTTCGAAGACAACAGAGCCATCAACGAACATTGTAAGTACGCCAAGTTTACTTTACATTAATTTATATAATAATTCATTATAATTTTTGTTCATTTCTTTGGCCGTACAATTTACAGATAACACTCGAGTCCGAAAAACCTAAAAACAGATTCAGCTCTAAATATCGAGCGTCATATCTTGATAAACCATTTTACAAACCCACTGTTCCGACTGTGACACCATCTACTGTAAGTTACATGAACTACATTAATACATATATAGTTTTAACTTTAACTATAAGATTATGTTTAACAACGAAATAAACTATTTTATCGTAAATGTAAACTGGTATGAATGAACACAGCCTTTTTTTCGGAATTTTTGCAGGATTGGAATTTTCCGACAAAGCCCCTTTATGAAATTGGCATTAATATTTTTGTTCAATCGTATTTCACTCGTTATTCATTCATCATCGCACTTAATTTCATTGTCATTCTCCGAAGTTGCTATTATTGATTATACTCGTAGAACGTAGTTTAATATTTTATTTTTATAATCAATGTTAAAACTTTTATATGTTTTTTTATTTCAATATATATATGATCAATAATGGCAACTATTGCTTACACCAGCTTATTACCAGATAACAAAATTTTTTGGACAAAATTAAATTCTAGTGTAGTAAATCACATATACATGATTTAAAATAATAATGAAAAGTTTTTCATTGCTAAAGGCTTGGCTGAAATTCTTCGTGACTGATCAGCAGTTGACGAAATCTGTTGAAGAGCCTAAGTGGTTCGAGGGAGAGGACTCTTACGATGTAACAACACAACAAATGTCAAGACAGAACATCACTATCCCAACAATCACTCATGATTCATCCATAGAACTGGTTAATGGCATCATTTAGATCTAACATAATTGTATTGCATCCGTTATAGCTACATATTTTCACTCATCTATTGTAAAATAAGATATTTAATGTAGAGTTTTAAAGAGACTGTTGTTTTCACAAAATTTATTGCATTTACATTTACATTTAAAACTTAAGAACTGAAATCGTTTTAAACTATTAATTTTGAAGTCTCTTTAAAACACATTTTACATTATGATAGTTATTGCGTTAAGATTATTTTATAATGAACTATGCATAAATATGTTAATACACGAAAATCATTTTAACGCATAAGCTTAAAATACTAATATACAAATGTAGTATATCATAGCATTACACTAACTAGTTTAAAATTCATTAAAATTGTATACATATAAAATCTTGTTTTAATATACATAGTTATAGTCTTTTTTTTCTATAACTTTCTCAACTGCTACTAATGTCTAAAAATCTCCTGTTAAAATAATTCCAAGAGTAATAAAGAGGCTTTGGTCTATGCACGAGTTCTAATTATAATCTATTAGCTCTTTGGGTTTTTCCTACCATAGATCACTTTTTTACACAATTTTACACCGATACTATTTTTCTGTTTTATGGGTGAGACTACTTCTTATTTCAGGTAGAGGGAGAAGAAATTCAATTAGGGCCCGACATGAATGCTATTTCATTTACACAATCAGGAGGCTCACTGTCTTCTGCTGACTTACGACTTTCTGAGAGTCTGGCGAAACCGTCACAAGTTATGAACGTAGAGGCTTCCCATCATTCTCCATCAGTCACTGTGTCAATTTTTGATGCTTTAGCTGAAATTCTTACCTCTACTCCCAGACCTCGATTATCTACAACAACAGAAGTAATGCAAACACAAAATACTAATAGTGATGTAAAGCAAACACTCAACGGCGTGAGTAACAACATAAATGTAAATAGTGTCGGCGGCTTTATAAGTCAAGACACATTGTCAACAAATAGTATAAACACGAATACTAAATCTGTACAAACCACTGATAAGACTACACTAAATGTGTTTAACAGTATGTCGGTTGGGGAAAGTGTTACACCGTCACTAAAAACTGAAGAAGGCAAAATGACTTTTGTGAATACTCCATTACCTGCTTCGACTCTCCCTCCTACGACTCCTACAACTCCTCTATCCGCAAGAAGACCTTTTGCAATAAAAGTACTATATTCAGATACTGAATCTTCAACAGACAAAATAACGACTGCATTTGTTCCACCGCCAACACAGCCATCGACTGACAGCCATACAACGGTATATAATAGTGTGTCTGATCTTTTATTGTCTAATAATAATTTATTACTTTCATCGGAATTAACTAGCATGTTATCAAATAACATTAAAAATATCATTCAAAATATGGATGAGGACAGTAAATCTAGAATTTCTGTAGATATGGCCAAGTTATTGAAATCACTAATACCTAGAGCTTTGGACAAACTTTCGACTGATCTCAACGATGCAGATTCTATACCTAATACTACACCTTACAGTTTGGAGGAAATTAACGATACTGCAAATGTAGAAATAAACAATAGCATCACCAATGAAAATCTCCTCCAAAGTGTAACAAATTTAAGTATAAACAATGTAAATACCGCTCAGAGCAATGGTATATCTACTGTATTAGAAGAGTCAAGCGTAAATACACAAGCTGTAAATAGCCTAAACTTGAGAAGCACAGCGTCTTTGCCCGATAATCAGACAACGGTAGCTGATGTTCCATTAACAACTGAATCTCCGCCACAACAGTTTATGACTACAAATACAGTTCCCGATACACGTGATGCAGCTGCGTTGTCTAGATCAGACATAGACTCTATAAATTTACCAATAGCAAGCAATGGTCAATCTAGTGTTGTTGCAACAAGTACTGTAGATACTCTCAGTGTCGCTACTAATAAACCTGCACCTGTCCCATTTTTCACAAATTTCCAATTAGCAGACTTTACTTCTACTGATGCTCAAAATTCGAATGTAATGAATATGTCAGCAGAACAGTTAGAAAATATTGATAATATTGAAGATCCGAGTCAACTCTCTCCTTTACAACTTTGGATCTTATCCAAAAAGGCGAGAGTATTAAAAATGATAGAAGATCTTATACGACAACATAATACTGAAATAGCAACTGGACCTCTAACTGATATGATAAATGAACCAAATGTTCAGTTATCTAGCCGTTTGACTGAAATTATGAATACTATGAATTTGACTACTGAATCTTCTGACTTCAAAAGTACGACTGAATCAACTGTTTCTACGACAACTTCCTCTACCTTTCCCTATTCTATCTTAAGTACTACATCCCCTAATTTAAGTGAACGTATAGCAACTGAATCCTCCCAAACAACTACACTTATGGCTGGTATTATAGAATCAACGACATTGCAAATACCATTGGATGTCGCTTTATCCACTGCTCCTACAGATATTGATAATTTGCCTTCGCAAGCTACTAGCGAAACAGCTGAAGCTTTTCCTAGCACCACTCCAGTGGTTACCACGGAATCAGCGACTAATGGAGATACACTTAGATTACAAGAAGTAGCCGAAACTACTGTTTTGAATATCGATGAAGAACAATTCAGTACGCCCGCAAATATAGATACAGTGACATCTGATAGATCAGGAAATATTGAAACTACTACAGTGCCCAACACAGATTCAACAACTGTTACAACTGATAGCGCTTTCGAAACTACCACTCAAGCAGGTATCGATACTACTACAATTACACTTATAAATGAAACAAAGTTGAATGACGTAATAACAGTTAATTCTCAACTCAACGTCGCTACACCAGCACCTATTCCAAAAAAAGATTATGTAATTTTTGGAATTCTGCCTAATAATACAGTGGTACGTAAAGACCCTAACGATAATCTACTGGAATCATTAACAGAAGCAAGCCCGTACATCATTTATGGCGTACTACCAAATAACACAGTAATACGAAAGTTCCCAAATGGGACTAGAGTGCCACGAATCATGCAAAAAATTGACGTACTACCAATCAGCCCATGGAGTCTAAGAAATCCATACAGCCCCATCCATAACATTCCAGCCATTGTCAGACCGCGGTCTAACCCTATCCGTGTATCCACTAATACTGTGACATCCACAGACACCACAAATAACGGAACGGAAAATCAATTAACCTCCGACATTGTAAATAACCTGCAAACGATGGTATTGACTTTAAATTGTTTAGCTTGAAGCTGTGCTTGGGGCTTAGTTTTCTTTCCGCATTGGATTTAGAAACTGGGGTTGTGCATATGATGGACGGTGTTGGTGGGTTTTGGTAAGACTTGCATGCCTTTAGCACTATAACGCTTGGTCATTTAACATAGCAAACCATAACATTTTATTTCGTAATTGCAGATATCCTCATCGGCACTTAATATAAAAGATAGCAGTTCATTGGGTATAACTACTGCCACAAATAGGCCGCCTGCTGAAAAAAGCACTGCCTCGCATGTTTTAAGTTTACGCACAACTACAATGCTACCTTCTGTTGATGAGATTTTGCTTAATAGTATATCTTCAGCCACTAAAGAGGAGATGGTCATATCTTCAATGACAAGTTCTACTCGCGAACCAAGAATATTAACACTGGATATCGATCCGGAGGTATAATCATTATTTACGTCGTGATATTTATAACTGGCATTCATAATATATCTCATTATTCTAAAATTTTAGACTAACTTGATTTGTAGACGGTCTATTTCTCTTTATTAAATTTTACTTTTATAAAATTAAATCATGCATGAAATTAAACACTATATTATATAAATATTTTTCTTAAGGTAAGTGGTGAAGGCTCGGTAAAAAATATATTCATTTTATATTCCTATCTGAGTTAATGTGCTTATTTATTCGAAAGCTACAGGACTATTATGACAATTTATTTAGATATATTTGAACATATTACAGACGAAACAAATCCGAACGGAAAGACCCAATGATGGCAATGGTAATACTGTTTTCAAATTTATACCAATTGACGAAGTAACAGTTAAATCTCAAGAATCAAATGTATTAAAATTAGCTTCCACAAAAATGCCCAAACCAAATACAATGACTGAAGCTCAGGCTACAGTTACAGAGAGCAATACGCAGACAGTTACTGAAAGTAATGAGCAAACACCTCAAATCCAAAGCAGATTAGAAAACTTTAGTGATCCAACTACAACTACTCAAACGAATGCAGCGACACCATTTGAATCAAATACAGAAAGTTTTAGAACTGAACCTTCAGTGCCTATGCTAATGAACGATCCCGCCACAACAACAGAATCTATGTCATTAACAACTGAAAATGTCGTTTTATCAACTACTACAAGAGCTACTACACTTGTTCCTACAACAACGCAAGCTCCTACAACAACGCAAGCTCCTACAACTACTCAAGTGCCCACAACAACTCAAGCTCCAACAACAACGGCTCCAACGACAACAACATTTGTGCCTACTACGCCTGTTTTAACGACAACAATTCCTACTACAACCACAACTATTATGGCAACAACAACTACTATGCCAACGACTACCCCGATAGTAACAACATCAACAACGCCCATAGTACTGACAACTTCTGCTATACCAACAACAGTATTTCCAACTAGTACTGTTGTCCCTAGTACAACAAATATTGCTAGCACAATCAACAATTTCCAAGACGATGCTGAGCTACTGCAATCTTTGCTACAAGGTATCGCTCGTAATCCCAAAAATTTAAAACTACAAAATAATAGCCAAGTTCAAGAGGAAATGAAATTACTACAAGCGCTTTTGTCAGGCACTGCTCAAAAGTCAAACCAAGTGAAAGTTCAAAACTCTGTAAGTCGAATACAAACAACTACATTCCGGTCCATTGAAGAAGATATTCGTCAGTATGAGGAAGATACAAAACTACTAAAAGCTCTATTGCAAGCTACTGGTCGTGATCCAGCTGAACTCAACTTGCCGTCTGTAGATAGTATAAGAGCTGCTACTGCATTTACGACAGATCAACCAACAACAGTTACTACAACTACAACTTTAAGGCCTACTACAACGTTTACTCCCATTACTACTACATCTACTCGAATAATGACTCCATCGGTCAATGACGATATAATAAAGTTACAAGAAGATACTAAGCTTTTACAGTCTTTACTACAAGCTACAGGACAGAATACTCAAAATGTAAATCTTCCTATTATATCCGGCATAACTTCAAACGTGAGAATATCATCAAATCCATTTGCTACATCAGTGGAATCTAATCCAACATCTCCTATAAATATTCGGCCTGTATACACTACACTGCCATCACCAGTGTTCTCAACTTCAACGCCTAGAGCTGTTATCACGTCAACTACGTTTCAGTCACAACCTGTCAGCACGGCTACTGAAGACATTGGGATATCTACTACCTTTTCACCAATAAATTCGAGGCTAAGTACCACTCCAAGAGATGTAACATCAACGCAAAATATAGGACGCACAGCAGTACCCAGATTTACTACTGAAATACCTAGTACATCAACATTTTCGGTTGAAGAAGATTTGGCATTCCTACAAAATTTGGTAAGTACTAAATTATTCTATAAGTATGGATTGTAAAGTGGATATATATGTATTATTTGTGGATATTATGTATAACTTATAATCATAATTCGTTCTAGAAATCTGTGCTGAACACGAACTCTAATAATGAAGATACTGAATCGGCATTGGCTAATCGTATTATAGCCTTAGCTGTAGAAAGAAGTTTAAATGAGATACAGAGTGGCACTGGAATTGTAAGTTCAACACCGGAAGCTCCGATAACTACCACTATTCGTACTACAACTACGCGTCCGACCACTATGCGACCAACAACTACACGGCCTACAACTACACTTCCTACACAAAGTACGCCATCCATAGAAGACGACTTAAAACAATTTGAAGAAGATACAAAACTCTTACAAGCCCTTTTAAAGGCAACGGGCCAAGACCCATCCAAGTTTAACATTCCATCCCTCCCAATCACTCAAGTGAGTCCCAATACTGTATCGCCTGCTATAAATGAAGATTTGAAGCTATTGTCCAACCTGCTCGCTAATCCATCTCCGCTAAATGAACCTTTTGATTCTTTAACACAGAAACCTAGTACCGGTCCCAGTGTTGATAGGCAAACGGCAAGTACAGTATCATCGGCAACTACAGTAAAACCTTTTGGTGCGAAGATTGCGGTGAAAGATGATTTGAAGAATGTCCAGGACGACGCAAAATTATTGCAAACGCTCAAACAATTGCAGGATGCACAGGACATCACAACGCAAAAAAATAAAATCGCTCTCACAGGTAATAAAATCTTTTTCAATATTTGTTTTAAAGATATTCTACATTGTTTTGTTTATAATAATAGTAATAAATAAAACTTGTAAATATACATTTTTCATACGATTTAAACAAGGCTTTAATTAGCTTCCTAAATTTAGAGACTAGTTGGTTATATAACTGGACACACCAAGGAAAAAGGGTAACTTTTGGGAACAGTACAGCAGTGTGCAACAAATTAATTTTTGATTTACGAAAATGTAATAAGCACTTTTACAGAATAAGTTTACTCATCTCTAACAAAGTAATAATTTTAACAATATTCAAAAGTGATATTGCAGTAGATCTGAACCGTGTGTTTTTGATGAACTTTCAGGTCAATCTTCTGACGAGGCGCTCCAGAAGTTAATTCAGCAGACAAAACCATCTGGAATGGTTTCTGAAGCGACAAAGTCATCGATTTCGCTGAGCACAGAGTACGGCAACAGCAACGACGCTCTCCTTGCCGCGTTGCTAAAGGAGCAAGGTTTCGGTCCTACCACGGCAAGTTCTCTGGATGAGCAACTTCGATTGTCTGTTAGTTATACTTTTTATTCTTATCTTTTTAAAATAACATCATCAAGTAAACATTTGGGAGGTAAAAATAACCGTCACATTTCATAACGCAGACTTACCTTCAAGTCTTCGCTTACTTCAACTTTTACTGCCATCATTTTCCCTTTTATTTTCCTATTTACCGCTCATTCTATTTTAACTAACTATTTGATTGATTTATTATTATTCATAAAATCATTTTCACTATCTTCATCTTTAGACTATTTTAGACATAACTATAACCTTGTAGGCTTTACTCAACCAAGTAGTAGTGACACCGAAGGCGAGACGGACGACCACGCCGCCGCCGCCGCCCCCGGCGCCGCGCAGGCCTATCCTGGACGGACTGGCTTGGTTGTGGCAGCAGTGGCGGGATACAGCACCGGGCTCTGATCAGGCTCAGGCCAGACCTAACAGAAGGCCAACATCGTCGGCCAGGCCTTCTGCATCACCATCTCCTACAACGAGCTCCAGAGTCAACTGGTTTGGCTCTGGCCCGTTCGTCGGTAACGCTGACGAGCGGCCGACGTCAAACAGAGTGGGTTTCAAATCGCTATTGCTTAAATTGTGTGAATGGGGTTGAGGTGACGGAAGGTGTCTTAGATTAAATACCAGGGATCCCATCTATTTATTGAATCTAAAGGACTTGGTGATCGTTTGGTGTCCAAATTGGTTTCGAGGTGATCCTATTTAATCTTATATAAATAAATTTAGGTGTACAGTATTTGAATGGATAGGGGTTTTGTAAATACGATTCGTTGATTTTATAGTTACTAAATGAAATCTCCAAACCTTAACTGACGTCTTTGATTAAACTAAGTATTAAATACTCTGTACAAAATAATAAAAAAAAAAAACAAAAATAGCATTAATTGAAATATTGTATATATCGTTTAATTTTTTTAGATTGAGAGGTTTGAACCAGAGATTGCTTAATAGTTCTCATAAGTTCCTTTGCTTAAGTTTAATTTTGGTTTTAGAATAATAATTGTTTTTTTTTACAATTTATTTATTAAAAAAATTGGCTTCAGTGGCTTGTACATAAATATTTATATTTTGTGCAGTATATCGTTGCGTTTTATCAATAAAGATATCGATCGAAAGAAAATATTTGATTTAACGGACTATTTCGGATGACGTTTATATATTTATATATTTGCTGTGAAATATCGTATAATATGATAAGAATAAGATGATTAAAAATTGAATTTCTCATTTAAAATGAAAAGTGTATGGAGATTTTTGATAACAGCTGAATTAATTCAGTATGTAAAATATAATACCCAATAGATGCACCCAGCGAAAATAACAATTACAATAATTTGCTTCATACCTTTCACAGACAAATTTTAGTTTATGCTAGTGATGTAGTCATAATTTGTTACCCCTATTCCTTTCTCCTATCCAATATTCCATACCCCCTAGGATACCCCCTTATTCACATTTTTCATCACGTCAGTAGCTATTTGGCTGCTGTTAGCACGACCATACCATGTAAATAACAAAATTGTACATACTATTTGTAAATAATTTTATACTCAATGTGATGATTATGTAAGTCTCGTATTTAACTAGGTGCTATCCTTTGTTTTAAATTCATGATGGATGTTTGACTGTAACAAAAAATTGATTTTTACAGAAAAATCGCAAATGGATTCTTAAATCAAATAAATGATTTATATGACGGTCCCGAAGCCTAGTTGGTAGTGGCCCTGCCTGCGAAGCGAGGGGTCCTGGGTTTGATTTATGTGAGAGATAAATATTTTTTCTCGGGTCACGGGTGTTAGTGACGTGTGTTGTCCTTGCCGCTTGCAATACAAGGAA
>DWPA01002656.1:0-15397 GCA_018251375.1 Calpodes ethlius
CCTGAAGAAGATAGCGGATATTTGCTGGATTCAGAAGGCTCAGTACCGGTCTGAGGGGCACAAGTTAGGGACAGGGTACCTCTAGCAGTGGACCTGGTTGATAAATTAGCTAACAAATATCCTCATACTTATCAAATAGAATATCATAAACATAAGCGCTAACACACTCATACCCCCGAAGTAGGATACTGTGTCGCGGGTGGCATAGACAACAGCTACTAGGAAATCGACTTAAGGATAGTGTCAAATACCATCTGGTAACATGACAAAAGTCAGCTAATAATCAGAGACTACATCTGACAAATTATTTATCATCAGAGACAATTTATTATCACTACAGTAGGGAATGAATATGAATCGACCATCCTTTTCACTAACTTTAAAATTGAAGAACAATGTTTGTAACATAGAATCCATCCATACATCAGCCTTTGAAAGTCCACTGGTGGACATAGGCTTCCCCTAATATGCGCTACTCAGATCAGTCTTGGGTCTCCTAAATCCAACAGATGCCCGCTGGCAATGGACAGGCTATATAGTAAGAAGGACCGATAACCGTGGGGGGAAATAATCCTTGCATTGTAGTCCACGTTTTGCAAGAAGTTTAGGTTGTCCCTAAACTAGGTACACTTACGAGCTGAAGAATTTCATAAGTGAAATGCAACATCGAACTCACGAGCAACTCTTTGCCGCTGTCGAAGTCTGAACGCAGCTGGGTGCCGAGGTCGCCGTCGGGGATCTTGAGGTCCTCGCGGAGGTCGCCATTGTCAGCCATGAGGGTCAGGTAGCCGTCGTCGGAGATGTCGGTGAGCTGGTAGTCCTCGCGCTTCACGTGCGGGACGTCCATGTTGTGGGTGCTAGGGCATATATCTTCGTATCTGTTGGATAGATAGATGGGTATAATTAGTGTTGTAGTCATAACTTCATTTGGGTAACTATATGATACAATACTATAGTAGACAGCTCTACACTTTTGTCGTACATATCTCAAAAATACTTTTGTGAAACAATAATCAAAAATAAGAACAACAGTTCTTGCTGTCATTTCGTGTCTTGGTTTGACAAACTAAGCTCTTACAGAACCATCGTCTAAGTTTGTTGCGAAGTTGGAATTTCCGATCGAGGTAAACATACGTATAATACATCAAACAACATAATTGTTTCTAATGTCTTATATTCGTGCGGGCGTGTCATTCGCGACACACTTACACTTAGTGGTGGAATGATGAATATTATTTTATTTACAGATTCTTTTTGTGTCTAGTACTTTTATTTATCTTTTCGTCTCTATATCTCTACTATGACTGTGCCAATGTTAGTATCAATGGCATTAATGCGGCTTAATTAACGCGTTAGAGAGCGGATAAGGCAGGCATGAGAAATAAAAGTATACACACCTAATTTACGGTTTAGCTTCTAATGTATGTTGTATTAGATAGCCCTCTGAATACTGTTTATCTTTATTATATAATAATTGTTCATATCTTTCGCTGATTATTCCGTCTATTTCTCAAACAGTTCGGGCAAACTAATCCGTTTTTAAAGAAATGATCTATTACTAAGCCTAGTAATTTATAGTAATTTGTATATCAGATCACGAATACTTTAAACCTTATTATAAACATATCTAATCTCTACATATCTCCACGTGTAAATGTGTGAGACGACCGTGCAAATATTTTACCTATAGGAACCTGAATTATGTCATTACCTAAATAAGGTCGGCCTTCATTTTATACACTATGATATTAAAATAGGAATGACCAATATTATTTTCGCTATTATAGCACTTGCCAAGGTTTGAATATAGAATACATTTTTTTTTATTTCTATTTTTAAATTGAAGGTGGGAAATATTCCGAACTACTAAGTGAATTAAAGTGAAGACAAGCAGTTTTTTATAAACCGCATCAAAATTTATTTGAAGCTGATTCTGATATTAAAGTCAGTATTTATGAATGAGCCACCTTCAAATACATTGTAGGTACTTTTATAACAGAATCAAAGATCATGATATCATCATTGATATTTGCTCTAAAAATTTTCTGTGTATATAGAATCAAAAATTAGATAAATTAAGATTAATTTGCACATCTAACAAGTATATCAAGATATATTGGACTCGGATATAAAAAGAGGCCAAGTGTTCTCCATAACAATGCCTTCAATTACTACCTATCGAGCTCGTCCACTCGAAGCAAAGCGATCGATTGAAGAAAAGCTAACGCCATCTGAATAATACATGATTAGGAGTTAAACCGTGCAGTAATAATAACCCCTGCAGTACTAACTGAATAAATAACTATACATTGACCGAAACCAATACGTCTGTACATTTAGACAAATCTATACATATAACTGTAAGTGATCGCTGTCTGTATATGGTAAATATTGGATATATATATAGCTAGTTTACCTACATATCAATACCAACCTACAATTAACACAACCAAAGTGAGAATCAAATTTTTGGTCAAAATTAATTTTATGGACTTGACTTGAGAAATGTTTGATTCCTATACAAACTTCCACCCGCTATGGTTTAGAAATGATTTCCAGAATAACTTGAAATCTAATTTATCGAGAAAATAAAATATTGAGAGCTCCTTGCGAATTACGATATAAACTTATTACTGTAACTGAATAGGCGGAGCTTGGAACGAAGTCTTGCAGACTAATTAAATAAATTTTCATCGACTTTTGCTCATGAAATCTGTTTTAAACCTACGTTATTACAACTATAGAATGTCAAATGAAAAAGCTTCCTTTAAAAATCGTGATAGGCGATATTTAATAATAAAAAAAAAGAAATCTTTCCAACCATAGATTCATAGAAATAGGTCTACACTTTGCCCAAGTCGAATGTCAACATTATATCTACATACGCAACACAAGCGCAACACTTATAAATAACTACTAATAAAATTGAAAAGTTAAAAATTAAATTCTTAAATATTTAATTTAAATGTAAATTAGCATTATTTAAAAATGTATTCCTGTACGGTGATCCCACAGCGCAGTCGTGCTGTGAGACGCATAGTCGGAACTGGTGGATAATGTTCGAGTACCCGCAGCACGGGCGCAGTATGGGACTACGCCCGCGACTCTATAGGCTCGAATTAATTAAACAAATGTACAATTAACGAAACTAAAAACACGCTTATAACGCTAAAAATGTCCTAACTGTGCTGTTGAAAATTGAATAGTACATCTGAAGTAACTCTAATGACAATATCATTCCATGCCTATAAAAATGCACTATCATCGAAATCAAAAAGCGCGCCGTCGCGTTCAGGAATCACTCGGATCTCAATTCGCTAGGACGCGTACAACTATACATCATATATTGTATATAATTCAACAGGGAATCAATACAGCTCCGTGCAGACTGACCTAGATTCAGGTAGTGCAGGAAATAAATAGATACCTATAGGACATACAGCAGCTCGCTGCGATCCCGACCCTGGAAAAGCTGCGTCTTAAATTATTAGGGTTCGAGATTTATCATCATCATCATATCATATTTATCATTACACATGTCATAAAAATGTATGTTATCTGTATAAAGATGAAAGATATTAGAGAAAACTTATTAATGGAGATTTTTATTAGCGTAATGGATCCCATAACAATAATTATTAGGTATTTTATCGGTCTATCTGTTTGTTTCTGTGTTTACTTTGGCTTGAATTGCAGTAGACTTACGTTAATATTTATTTGTTTAAAATTTTTTCTAACATCCTAAATTAGGATTTCAAAGGACAGCCGTAAGTCCTATATTGGCATTCTCTACCAATTTGTTTTATTGTTTACTAGTACTTAATAAAACGTTAAGTATTACTGTCTGATAAACACCAGTCTGAACCAGGGTACTGGTAGAAGCACAAAGTTTTATACAGATCTTAAATAGTATGGGGGAGTATTGAAAATCCAACTCCTAAAAGGGTAACACTGGAATGACAGCAAAATTATCAGGCGCCAACTTGATTCAAAATAAATTTATGCAAATGTTATTGTTCATATATCGATATTTAGAATCACATCGCAACCAAAACGTATGTATTCTTTGAAAATTATTTCCAGGATCGAAAATATTATCGTTTTCACCTTCCCGGTTCTGCTCCAGAAACCGTAATTAGATTAGAGATTAATCTTCCTAACATCCTACACGAAATTCTAATAAAAGAATTGATTGGAAGCCTTATTTTAAGCAATAAACAACTACATACACCCTTCTAAAAGAGTACCGGAATATAATGAAAAAATAACTGATTTAGATCTATTTGCGGAGATTAAAAATAACAAGGTTATAAATAGCTATATTTGTAGAATCTACTAAGATAGATATTACGTTTGATCACGAGAAAAAAGTTATACATAAATAGAAGTGCTAATAATAAGGGAGTGACATTTATCGACTAAGTATAAAAACGATACAATGACAGGAAATGTAGCTGAAACGGTAATTTCACGTCAAACGATCACCTATCCGAGACAGTACAATCGTTCGCCACGACCCACATGATTTATGGTCTGTCGACGCACGCGAACATTATCAAACAGAATCTATTATAAAAACTATGTCTACGTGACTGGTTCTTTACACCGTAAAAACACGAAAAAAATTTACGATTTAACATAAATAATTATTAAAAAAGGTTTTTTACTTGCCAACTTTTTTATGAGATAAGAATAGCAAACGAGCTTGCAGTGCCACTGTCCCTTGCCACCCAAGGACATTTGTGACAAATCTCTAATATAGCTTTAGTTAGACCTTTGTGTTTAGAACTGTAATTGGTGGCGTTGAATATATTTAATTCGTCCCACTCGAAGTTAACCCCAGAGGACCGATGCCCGCATCTAGTTTAAGAGTTACCGGTAAACTAGAGCACCCCCCAGCTATAAGACAATTGTTACACGGCAGAAATTTTAAAAATACAAAAGTCTAGATTAGTTATAAAAAATTGAATTCGGTAACGTTCGATAAATATGCATATAAATCAGTTTCAAATTCCATAAAATATTCGAAACAAAACGCTAATTACGCGTTACCATGGCAACAGATGCTATTTTCGTGCCAACGTTACCCATTTCAATGTTTGAACATAAACAATTGAACAAGAATTTGAACGTTTCACTTACTTTTTACCATTGAATATGTCAATACCGACGAGATGAACCTTGGCGTGGCCGTGCTTTCCGGTCTTGGAGGTGGACATTTCAACAATCTTGCATGGGCGACCCTTGAGCATCACGAATCCGTTCTTGCGCAGGGCGGAGCACTGCATGGGGAAGGTGGCCGAGGCACCGGAGTCCCCGGTCTCAAAGTGGGTGTCCTCAATGTCGCCCATCTTCTGCGCGGTGGTTACACCTAAGTTGTAAATGGATCTGCAACACGAACAATCCATTAGACTTTATTATATCACGTTATAAAATATTTACTTGTTTCTGGGAGAAAGATTTCGAAGACTGAAACTCGTTAAAAAGAAGATTTTCCGTACACATTGCAGTGTTTACAAAGACTGATAATTATCACAGACATCACATTTAAATTAACACTTTGCACGACATCCAGTTTTTTAAAAACACCTCAATGGTACCTCGATCAGTTTGTTTAAACTTAACGTAAGAAGTTTTCCAAAGAAATAGCCTAAGTGGTAAGTGTTCAAAATTGATTGCAGCAGAATTAGAATCTCCCTCAATAACACAGCATCCATCGGCTAAATTCGTAAATCACGAAAACACCCGAGCGATAGCCATCTGAAGGACCGACATGTTCCCAGATTGCACTTTAATATGACATGAAATGTAACTTTGCAGGATACTTTGTACACTTAGCAAAACAATGCAATGTTAAGTGCTCAAATGTTAAAAGAGACCCTAATCAAAAATTATATTAATACATTCATCCATATATCGCAACATCATACATCTTAATACGCACAATATATTTTGTTTAATAGAAAATAAAATGCATAGAAAAATGTAAACAACCGTGATATTTTTAGAGACTATAATATTTAGTATAGGTTTTTACGCGTCATTTCACTGTAACATTTACAAAAATACAAGATCTAGCCAATTTGTTTTGATTCGTTTATCCTATGAATGCAACAAATCTATCGCATCGCATATCGCAAGCTGCTTTTGTGCGTTTCAAATAATGAACACTTCGATAAAGCATAGCTAATAAAAAAATAATATAAATCACATATTCTCAAAACAAATTTCATCTTTATTATTTCTTCCTCTTCTTATACTCTTAGGCATCTTTCCAAACGCGACTGGTTAATCTATGTGCCCACAACAGACAAATGCGATAATGATTTATGATTCGTCCATGCAGCGAATCCTTCCGGGGCTTCGATTAGGACTGGCTGAAAGCTGAAGCGAAAGCCTCTCGCCGGGCCGGCTATCTGCCGACATTCGACGAAGTTTGCCGATTGCGTGTTCGCGGGCGGGGGACTATTAAATTGATTTTAATGGAGCCCGGCCTGAAACCGGCGACATTTATTAACATACAGGTGTGTTTTGATAGATGATAGATGCTGCGTGCGATTTGTTTAGCAAAGATTATTAAGGATTATTGAGACATGAGGAAGATTCCAGAACCGAATAAGCTTTAATTTGTTAAAGATATATTTATACGAAGTTATATTTATTAAGTCACTTAGAAATTGATTATAAGTTAAACATTGCTTTAAGTATTGAAACTACTTAAAGTAAGATATATGACTTCTTAACACCGAAAACAGCATATAACTATAGTATCCTAACATTACATGTTTGACAGCTATTTGGGCGGTAACGAGTTGCTTACGACCTTGAAATTAAGTGCGTCGCAACACGTGGCTCAATAACAGAACATTACCATACAAGACTATCATTACCCTTACACGTGTATTGCTTAACCGTTTCTTATATTCCATGCAATAGGTGATATTACTTAACTTACAAGTGTCTATTTGATATAGATAAAATATTTCATGAAATGTTCCTACTAATTATGCCCTTTTTTTCTTAAAACAATACTCGACGAAATAGATGACAAGTCGCCTCTTTGCAAAAGGTGTTTGTCTATATATTGCCACATGAATGATAACTCAAAAGAACACAAAACATTTTTTGGCAAAAATACACAAATAAAGAGTCTCTAATTTAGAAAAGTATTTTTCTTAGGAAACGTGGAACGAATAACCAAATGTATTCCGCAAGTAATTATCCAAAATGTTCTTTATTTTCCGTTTCGCGATGCCTTTCCGGCGAAGATTGTTTCTTAACTTAAATGCTACAATATACTAAACACATCTGAACTACTATTCCGAAATTAAGCACACTTCATAACATACATTTTTTGACATAGTAGGTATTTTAAATTTTCTCACCTATCCATAGTACTAATAGGCTAAACCTCGTATTCATAAACATTACTATGAGGTCTCACAGTGAAATAAAAATCGATTGTTCGATTGTCTTTGGCATTGTTCGACAAACTGGAGTGAAGTAGATAGGAATACAAAGAATCGATCTTTTATTTCTATTTTACTGTGTAACCTCATAGCATCATTAGCGAATGCGGAGATAAGTCAGCCACTAAAAGATACTTAAGTGTAACTTCTACAATGCGTTAACTAGTTAACAAGAAAGTTGTTTTTTTTTTCATTTTCAGAATCTAAACTTATATTTTTTTATTAAACGCATTTCACATCATATTTAAATATACGATTTGAGAAGCGCCATCTCAGTTCACAATTTCGAATTAAATTCTGATGTCAGCTACGTTAATGATTTTATGACGTGCAATAAGATGGCGCTGCAGCATATTTGTTTCAGACTAAATATGAGCTTATGCGAATGTAGAATATTTCATACGTACCTACATACGAGTGTTCGGGATGCATAATTATAAGGTTTAGCGTATAAATCTTTTACGGTTTATTGAATACGAATTAATGCCGACCTTATATGACTCTGTAACAGTCCTTCCGCGAGTGATTTGGGAGCAACTTGTAAGACAAGGGAGCGACGTGAAAACTTGTGTTACCTTACTTTGAAGAATCAAGAAACAATAACAAAGCTCACAATTCATTTTACAAACAAATATATTAACTATTAAAAAGAGCAAGGCTTGGTATACTCGCCAAACGCAATGTTCATCATGACTCACTCGTGACGAACTCGTCACGTCTTCGCTTCGCTTCTAATTCTCTCGCAAATCGCTAGTGTGACATCGTTCTAACAATTGTACGTAACATACACGTTGTCAACTCTTTAATTGTTTTTTAAGACTTTAATTTTAAAACGAAACATTGTAAAATATTAAAATCGGATGGAATATCTAAATGTAGGCAAAATTGATTGAACAGTAAAATTGGACATAAAGTTTTGTGGTACACAAAACATACTGCAAGATATTTAGGTATACTGATTTCAGCGAGCGAAACAAGTTATCAGGTAGGTCTCATTCAGATTGCCAGTTTAATAATTGCAGTTATAACGGTATCCTACATGGCCACGTCTTTAGTAACAGACTTCTAAATGGACAAGGAGCGGTAAATCAAAGATGATAATTGTAGGTGGAAAAAATATAACAATTTGGGAAAAGGTACTTCATAAGAATCTACAAAATTTACTTAAACCAATCCCCTGCCATAATCTCTAAACTAACTATGACCTCACTGATGTCAGGTCAGTGAATGAGAAAAAAAAATTCAAAATTATAGGAGGTCGTTTACTTTGATTTTTTTGTAGCAACGTTATATCCTTTCAAACAATTACTATAAACACTTATAATGTTATATGAGTATTTTCGTATCACGGTGTGTAGTGATAAAAAATATTTAAAAGGAAAACAAATGTAATAATTCGCTACATCATCTTTTTTTTTTATATTATTTGCAAGCCACCAATGGTTACGAATTTATAGATGAGGCCAATTTTTTATTATTTATCCAAATTAAATGATGTGACGCATTATTTATTTTCCACTTCACATATGGAACTTCCGAATCCAGACAAAGATGGCGCCAACAGGCGCATCGACCCCACTCGATTTATCTACGTAAACTCTAAAGGGAAGACAATCGATCAAGCTATCAGCGATGAGATAAGATAATATACAGAAGTCTGATAACATAATAAACACCATGACAAAATACGAAAACTCAATTTTTTTAAGAAACTTGACACTCAAATATATTTTTTTTTCATAAAACAGTTTTTTACTTATTTGTAAGTTTTTTAAGTAATTTTTTCAATAATATTTAACTTTTATCAGATAATATAATTAAAGTAAGCATGTAATAAAAAAAATCAACACTTTAAAAATATAATTATTATGTATACTAGACATGAAGCTCTCGGAAATTATAGCCTTTCAGAAACTGACCAGATTCGATAAAAAAATTTGGAATAATCACATAAATGGATTGATATATTTCATAGCAAATGTTTGCTTTTGTGTCTTAAACAAAGCACATTAATTAACAATGTATCATTAACCAATCATTTTGATTTCATTTCATCTACTTTGTACTTCCTAATACCAAATTATGACCTAGAAAAGCTGAAATTGTTATTATATATAACATTATTCTAAATTATTAAATTTTTAAATAATCCAACACAAGGAACAAAGGATTTTTGCATACGTTTCTTGAATATAATATGAGATTAGTTTTAATATGTATCTTTAAAGTTTAAATCATCAATAGATTTAATAATATTAGTAAAATGTTTTCATAAGTTTATGTTTTTGAAAGATCTTTGCAAAATACTATACATTACTTGTTTGCTTTAGCCTTATATTCATAAACTATATTAAATTTTATACTTGTAATACAAAATTGGATCAATTTAATTACCAGCGAACATAAATAATAACACCTGTATAGCATGACTTTAAACTATAAATGCATCGGAGCCAAGAAAAAAAACAAAATTTGGGGCATAAATATCTTATTGGTTGTCATTGGAGAGTTTTAAATTAAATTGTTTTTACTTTTTATTACATGTCAAAATAGTAATTCCAATATATTTAACCATATTTATGGGGTTTAAGATAAAATAATATTGAATAAAAATTATATTTATATTGAAAGAGGCAAACACTAAGCACACTTAGTTGTGGTTTGTCTGGTCAAAATTCTATCATTGTTAGGGAGCATCCATAAGTTACATGAAGTAATATAATTATTTATTAAAATTGTAGACGTGGAACAAATTTTTACATGAAATGGTATAACCACAACACATTCAACATGACTGTTTAGACCTTTATGTTAACCGTCTCTTTGTGCATCAAAAATAATGAAATGAATGTGCACTTGATGGCATTGTATTTATAAAAAAAAAGTTGAGGACTACTAAAAATGTAGTCCTAAATCAAAGAATTTGAATGCAAAAACACTTAGTAATATTGATAAAAGATTATTTGGTGTCATTCAGGCCACGAGGACTCATCTGCAGTCTCAAGATGGCTTTATGACTTTCAGAAAAAATATTTGCTCTCTTCATCTCATCTGATTTAATGACTATAAGTAGCTAACTAAAAAGCTCACTCGTCAATTGCTTGTAAACTCATTTAAAGTAGCTAGTAGAAGAAATCTTAACTAAACTGATAGGTTTCGACCATCTGGTGTAACCTGGACAACATACATGTGCTCGGCAAGATGAAAAAAATAAAAAAAAGTTATATTTCCCAAGGTCTCCACCATCAAATTTGAGATTAGTTGCAATTCGACTGGACTCAGTTCCCATCCTGAATATCACATATAATTATTAATCCTCCACTAGCTTATGTTCAATTTTAATGTGTCATAAAATCCATTGCAGGTTTAGTTTTGATATATTTTTATTGCTTTAACCTTCAACATATGGAACGGATTTCTACAACATGTTTTTAAAGTACGGGTTCATTTCATCAGTTGAAAACTAAGCAGTGGTAATCAAGTAGTACATACTTTAACCTATGGTAAATGACAAAGAAAAATATTATAAGACATTAAAGTTGAGTACTCTCAAGTAAAGGATTGCAAAAGAAAATAAGAAAAAAATTACCGACTAGTGACTAGTATTCTATGGACATATCGGGCTAATAAATTATCTATTAAAACATCAATCTGAATGTCTTCCTATGTAACCTCAAAAAAATACTCTACATATTGTTATATCATGTCATGACTGTCATAAGACGTTGATGACATATAGGTAAGTTCACGGGCCTTTTGAGTATGATAATGTGTCAAAAGTATTAGTGAAGAAACTGGAATCAAGGTATTTAAGTACACAATAGCCTGGTAGGTGACACTGCCAAATGCAATGACATGTTACGATCAATTCATGTATAATTTGTTAATAATTTTTCCACACCTTCTTAACAATTTAATTATAGCTATTAGTCAATGTCTTAACTAAAAAAAAACTTATATTGCAGTAATATTAAAGCAGTCAAATAACCCAATCCAAAAACCACTAAAAGACACACCTACATCTGTATATATCAATATTGTAAGTGGTAACCGCTACTAACTGGTGAATAAAGAAACCTTGGCATTAACTGTCAATGATGAGTCACTTGCTAGGAAGAAAATTGGCAAAGTTCAATGACCTGTTCAATCAATACTCTTGGTATATCAATTTCCTATATTGCTGAAGCAACATAACTCAATCAGAACCATAGTCTTTAACTATAAAGAAAATCTTATGCCATGCTTTTAGTAAAGAGAACACAAAGAAAGATTAAATTGTTTCTATACGTTTCAAATTACGTGTAGATAATTAAGTACCATAGTATTCATTTAAAAGTAAAGTAACCACACTGACACCTAAAATTTGGACCATATGCAGTGAAAGCATGATGACAAGACAAATTTCAGCAACATCTTGAAGATTGTTTTATCTACTACAAATAAGTGAAATGGAAATGAAAAATTGATAATAGTACTTCGACAATCTATTAAAATTAGTCACAAAGGCACACATAAATTAAGAACACTTTGATACGATCAGCAAAAAATATCACAACAGACACGGATACACGTTATTACCTGTAAATCACGTACGTTTTTCAAAAATTGTTGTACGAAGTTTTACAATATGTTAACAGGAAACTAAGAGTAAGGAATAATACGAATATTATGACTCCAGACAAAGTTTTCTATGACCTAACCCCACCTAGCGCACTACTGCAAAACGTTAGCGCTAAACTACAGGGAAAATATGAAAAGTATATGGATCTATCAACATCCAACCAATTAATATAAGGAACAATAAGAACAATTTATACGACTTCAGGTCAGACTCGCGGAGGCGGTGACGGGTCGGAGCCAGCCGTGTGGTACCCGAACATGTGGCTTCCTACAGGGACATCTTGCCAAACTTTTCGACATGACTAGTACACTCCAAATTTAACAATCACTAAATCCGTGAATCGCTCACACATGAAACCAATTAACGTTAAGGTTATTAAAGAAAAATATTAACATTATCTTTATACCAAATCCGAGATAATGCAGGAAAAATAGCAGTTTGACAAACGTGCCGGCACCGCAATACAATTAACTTCCAATTTTACACATTATCCACACGGTAACTAGACTGCATTTACACAAAATTATATTCACCATAGAAAATACTTACAAAAACAATAATTACGACTATTGAAAGAGGATACACAGTAAAACTTAGATATTTATCGACACTCACATGTGACCGACGGGTTCTTCAACCGAAAGGTCAATTTGCGCCTGCGTAGCACCTTCATCACTCACTTCCTGTCGCGGGGTTCTCAAAATGGCCGAAACGCCGCCGACTATTGGCGGCAATTACGGATATATCAAAATCAATGTTAACTAAAATGAAATAAGTAACAGATTTTGACAAAAAATGTTGGACAAGTTATTGAAAAAGTAATATTTATTTTATATATTAATATAATATGTTTATTTTCAAATCAATTTAATAAATAATTTGTATTTTTAATATAAACTGTTTTACCGATAGATTTCAGTTCCAATATTATGTCAATAGATGGCGGCATTGTGTCGATTGCTTGACGTGGATACAAGTGTGGCTTTGTTGTCTGTGAAGTGTATGGAGTTGATGGGTTATGTCAAAAGCTAGTATAAAATATTAATTTACTGTTCTCAAAAAATATTTGTTTACATGTAAATTAATTATTTTTTTAAATCTAGGATATTATGATGTACGTGGATTATTAGCAAAAAATCAGCAGCGTGCTTATTATTTTTTCAATATTAAGTTTACCGGTGAACGTATTTCTTATCTGTATGTGTATTTTGTAGGACATTTTTATGTCTGTTACTATAAAATAGATGGCGTTATTTATAATAACAAAATACTTTAACTATACGTGCGCCTAACAGAAAAAAATATAAATTTATTTATACGTATAAATGTTTATTATTTATGGCACTTTATTAATACATATTTATACAGCTCCATCTAATTTAACCTATATAATTAATATGGGTTAAAATTAATAAAGTAGGTATATTCACAGTAGGTATAAGTATTTTTATTTAGACAAGTATTTTCATAATAATAATTTAGATCAATAAAATAAAATGTGCCGTGGGCCTTTTCAGTAATATATTAATTTCTGTCTGAATTCTGAAACCAAATTCTATTACATTATTGTTTCAGGTTTACTTTAAATCTATTAGAATATTTGCTAGACACAGACTTAAAATTTCTAAAACTAATTGAATAGGATAACTAATCGTGCACTATTATAAATAACTAGGTACTCGATAAAAATATTAAAGTATTTAAGTAGTTCCTAATATTTGCTTATGTTTATTTTTTTTAAAGAAAAGATGAATTACCGTTACTTCAAATACCTACTACTCTTTTTAAGTAAATATTAAAGCTAAGTACTTATCATATTACATATTGTATATTTTCCTCCTTCGTCTTTGCATGACCTATTGATAGAGTAAATTTTGGTAGGACGCACGAATTCCGGAAAATTTTGTCTATTTAATGAATATACATAGTGATGGGACAATACACAAAATTCCGAGACACATTACATTTTGTTTGTTTTATTACGGTTTACTTATTTTTATTAACAACATTTTATTATTAACATATAATTAGTATATATTTTTATTATGATAAACGTAAATCAATGAGTTTTTACAGTTTTTTTTTTTGTAAACATATATTTGCAGGCTAGTAGATTCAATATCATACGTAAATTATAACCCAAGTGACGTTTTATGGTACGGCAAAACGATATTTATGCCTTTGCCTAACTTTATAAATTGACACTTGACATTGTCAACGTGGTTTTGACAACGTTCAAATGTTTTGATGGATAAAATTACGTGGTGAGGCTCAATGCAAACATAATTACGACATAATGCCGTACATTTTAACCCAACACTTTTAGTTTCTTTCCCCAAAAAATAGTATTAAATACTATACATTTTCAAATATTTAAATGTTATTCATGATAGAAATTATTAAATTAATAACAAACCGGTGTATTATTTGATTTCCGTTGATTTTACGAAAGAACGATTCTCAATTCCACGACGAGTATAGTCTCTTAGATTGGGATATGGCTAGAATGATAGATGAACAGACCTAATACGTCTTGTCTCAGAGTTCTCAGACCAAAAGATTAGGTACTATGTATATGAGCCATTGTTCAGCCAATTCTAGCTATCTTGGAAATCATACCCTCAGGTATACTGAAACGAATACGATGTGCAACAGGACATTTTACATTTAATATTTAAGCTGTATTTGCGTTTGTCACATTTAACAGTGTAAATAATGCAAATCAAGAAGTCCTAGCCAGCCGTTGCTGTGATGGAAATGGTAAAATTAATCAGTGTCGCCGAATTGTGACAAGAATCAAGGGTGTGAATAGAGACAGTCATTCGCCTCGTTGAATTTTGAAATGTGTCTATATTATTTGTTATTTTATAAATGTTTACTGCTTCCTTACTCCCTTTCCCTTCCTCCAAGGCCAGAAACGCCCATGAAACCAATGAAGCCCCTTATCTGAGAGACTTAGTTTTTCTGCCTACGTAGTCAAGACTGTAAGGCTCATAACTGACAGAAACAGCAATATTAGTATGATTTGTAACTTTCATAGTGTTATGTAGAACATGTGTATTGTTGTGAGGCTTAGTTGTAAATAATGAATCAATCACTCTATACCAGGAAAGAGTGTTCGCGCCATTTACAACCTCAGGCACAAATCGATGAATTAAATTTTCTTTTTTATTTTTGACGGAAAGCCCGATCTACTCCAAGAATATTAATTTAAAAGTATAAAATAATAAATTAGAGACATACAATTTTTCCGATCTTTATCTAGCGATCCCGTCTTTAGATGCTAAATATATTTGTGTGAGACCAA
>DWPA01002657.1:0-15396 GCA_018251375.1 Calpodes ethlius
ATGTATGTTTGTCTTGGATGTTAGTGATGTTCAGTTATGTCGTCCATGCCGATTACGACAGGGGGTACTCAACTCTATTGGAGGTCTGCGTGTACAACCATAAATTTAATTATTATTTTGGAATGGTTGGCCAGTAACAATTTTATTACATCGTTTTACAAGTGATTCAACTAATTATGTGGAAGATAAGAAAACAAAAAGTAAACAAAAACGAATTCGTAAAAAATTATGACAGCCAAATGGAAGGTCAAATAGGAAAAACGATGAGATGACATTTACTGCAAACATTACACGAGAATATAAGAAAATACCAATTGTAACCTAAACATCTGCCATATTAGGTAATAAGTTCTGCAAAAATATTGGTCTCTGTCAAAATATTTTCATACGTAAATTCTTAGTATACCTATTTTCTTAAAAGACGCTCTTTATATTACGAACCTTATTATGCCAAGAGCCTGGCAGATGACAGCCTGGTAACACAATGTCTCGGGCAAATAAAACACGTTATCCGTAAGAAAAAAGAAAAAGAATGCCAGAATTTTCAAATAATTATTTTATACCATAAAGTAAACTAGAAAAGCATATCATAAAATATTTTCTTCAGAAAGTTGGATTATCGCTTACTAACTATTTATTTAAAAGAACCTTTGGGAAGATGGAAGATGAAATCGAAAGATCAATTGGTTTGGTGTAGTTGTACAAAGCAGCGATAGCCTAGTACTTCGTATATTGGTCTCCAAAACGTGGGGGATAGAATCCTGCACGCAACTCTAATTTTCCAAAAAAAGACATGAGCTTAAAACATCTCAATTATCATTTGTTTCGGTGAAAGACAATATAGGGAGTAAATTCGCACACCTGAAAACTCGTAATGTTGAGAACATTACATGTGTCTGAAGTCTGCCAATCCGCTTTTGGCCATGGCATGATGGACTATGGTCTGTCGATGTCGATGTGAGGAAACCCGAGGCCAGCAATGGAACAGCTATGGATCTTCGATGATGACAGTGTTACACAAAAAACAGGTAATGACAAGAAATACGTAAAATAAAGAGGCGTTTTAAAAAAATCGCTTTGCACTCGGGCCCTTAGCTAAGTGCCCGTGTAACAGCGGCGCAGTCGACACATACAAAGCGGAGGAACTTCGCAGTTTTAATATTTGTCTTACAATTTGCATGTTTAACTAGGAAGTATTTTCCTGCAATCCTGATGGGATGGCCAGAGTAGCGGACGTGCTTATTTCTAAGGAATTGTTGACGCAAAATCACTTGTCAGATGCGAATTGCGTCAGGGAGTTTAAAGATAATTGCAGTTTTACAAACACCATTTTTTTGGGCTATGACATCATATAGGTACTGGTGGAGCAGTTTTTAAATTGTAATGTTCGTTAAATGTAAATTTGTTTTCGTCAAATGCAAGTTGATATTTTTCAACTAAGTTCCTACAATTCTTTAGTCCCGATTACAATGCATCTTATTAAAATACGTTGGATATTACCAACAGATTAAACTTATTGACGAGGTTACATTCGACAACATAGAGGGCTTAACTTGGCAGAAAATTTATAATGAAATTTTGATACAGATATGACAAATACGACCTGATACTTTATTTACGAAGGAAGGGAACGATTAACAGTTTAGTTATTACATTTTTTTTGCAGTATGAAAGAGTATTTATATTATTTTGAACCATTAATTTATCAGACGCACGTCAACAGTTTCAATTTAAACATTATAACTGAGTCAAAAATTAATCATCATGGAAATAGCAACGAGGTTTCTACGCCGGCCGCACTCAATGGGCATCGCTAAGTGTTCAAACCAACAGCAAATAGTAAGGAGCAGTGGCCCCCGGTTATTTGCTATAGTTGACCTCGATTGCGCGGCGAAGTGGAATTCGTGCGAAACGCGATGCACTTTTAATTATTTCAAGGCGACTGTTTTACCGATTTATCACTATTAACTTTCTACCTTAAAAAGAACCAGTTTTCATTTATATGAACGGCGCGAGCGGGCACGCGATGTACTTTTAGTTGAGTGGTCAATCTATAGAAGTTTAAATAACTGTTAAGAGCGTGTTAATATGGCGAAGGGGACGCTATTTCAGTGCTGCTTTCAGGGAACTGGAAATGGGGTCATTGGGGTCAATTGAGATACCATCGACCACTCGAAAGCTCGTGAAGCCTGGCGCATTGTGTTGATCCTTAGTGATAGGTTAGGTCAAGCAAGTTAGTAGTTGGATAAAGCTAGTGGAAAAAAATCTTCAACGTTTCCGTGCCTCAAAGGGCACGTAATAAGACCGGTCCATCTTGTTATAACTAGATATCAGTCGTTAAGCCATGTCGGAGGCCATCGTGCGGGTGAAAACTTTTAACATTTGAGTTGGCCACTAATCCATCAATTCACACTGGAGCAGCGCAGTTGAATATGCCCTGGGCCTCTTCAGTTACGAGGAACGACCCGTGTCCTGTAGTAGGCCAACGATAGGTTTACGTTAAGTTATAATCTACATATTATGTTCTTCCACCGTTTCTCTGGTCTCTATCAATATAAGGAATAGGTCCACCACACTATAGCAGTGCCGATGAACAGACCTCACACACATTTGTGAACGCTAAGGAAAAAGGTGTATACTTGTGGAAGTTTCCTCAATATGTTTTCCTATATCGTGCTAATGATAATTAATTTAAAACTTTTATTTAACTCGCTTATATTAAAAACTATATGATACGTACAACAAGTTAATAGTTTTAGAAGCTAAAAACTCACTTTTATTGTATCAGTACACAAAAACACAAAAAATGTAACTGAGATGTTTATTATTAAGAAGATCCCTCATATGAAGCCAACCTTGAATATAGCATTACGTAATGCATAGCATAAATATGCAATGTCATCGGAATAAAAGCAATATGTAAAATTTCAACCTCCTAGGGATACTAGGAAGTAGTTCTAAAACAAACTGCGGGATTTAACCCATACAAACAGAGCGAGTTAAATAAAAGCTTGTAAAAGATCGTCACAAATTGTACTTAGAATTGGACGACATTATTGATACCAGGAAATCATTTCAAATCTAAATCATAGTTCTAAGTAAATGTTTTCGAGTAGAGGAAAAAAATCAACTAAATTATATTTTAAGATTTCGTAATCAAAACGGATCCCTTGTAATTTCATTATGACATCATAACTGAATGAGTTCCTAAAGCTAGAAAGATGTTATTTTACATGGACATAAGTATTTATCATAATGACAAAGTGGTAGAATAAAATCTTAAGAAACAATTGGGTACATCCACGTGGAGGTGTCGTTGATTAGATCTTTCGAATATACTACAAATTTGAGAAGACTTAAAAAGCCCTTATTTTCGATTTAGGAATCCCTTTGGGAGATATTAAGCTTTGAAGTGTTAGCTTGGGTTGGAATCAAGGGTGTTGTGATGATGATGATTATGATGATGATGTCTATTTATCACTCAAGGACTACATTCTTTATTTTCTTGAGTGCACGATAACCCAGTTGGTAGTACCACTGCTTATGAAGATTTGTTCTCAGATCCTCGCTGTTGATGTCTAATTTTTCCTATCCATGCCACCACAACACAGGGAATCCTTAGGATATAAACGTCTAAACGTTATATATTATTAAATGTGGTTTTATTTTAAACAGAGTTCGTTAAGTGCAGACATTGTCGCAGATCTACACTTAAATATAAATGCAAAGTTAAATTACGCAATGTGAAATTATGCGACACTTTGTTAATTAAAAATGTCTGAACGTAGACTCTCGTCTCTCAGGTGCTTTTTGACTAGTAATTGGATACGGTCTCAATAGTTTATTTAACGCCGCATCGTGAGAATATATAAGACGTTTCGTAATTATCTAAAAATGTTTAAATTGCTACCTTTTACACTAATGCAGGCTTAGAATAATAACGCTAAGAACCGCAATAGTTGTATGTAATGTGTCACCGTTTCAACAAAGGCTACGTTGATAAGATAAAAATATTGCCGTATATAGGAAAAACAACTCAATTACCCCTTTTTCTTTAAAATTACGAGTCAGGTCACAAATTCCATTATAAAAAAGACATTTCCACACTTGTGTGCGTATGATCGATCGAAATTACATGATAATACCGTATACGTACATATATTTTATGTTTTACTTTAAGCCAATATAATATTGAGAAACTAACTTTAGGCGATTATAAGTCTAAAAGGTTTCACATTCATTAGTGAACCAATTAAATTATTATCACTATATTTCCTTCGGTATTATTATCCTATGTGACCTATCGGCCGTTCTCTACACTATTATACACAATCAACGAATCGGTTGCTTAGCAACTGTAAATGTCACAAAACTACATTATCAACCGTTATTATTTTACCTACTAACTTACCCAAAGATTATGGGTAAATGGACCGCTCAAAACAGTTATGTCAGTATCTTTTGTGTTTTTGATGGTCTACTTTCATGGCTTACTATACTGCCATTTTCTAAGCAAAGCACCTATCTAGGTACAATATTTATTTTACATATGTTGTGTATACACAAATTGTTAAATAACAATACAAAAACCACCGGATGGAAACAAACCCGTATAATTTACTTGACTTCCTTATATTATTGAGAGCTTTCAACGGATATCCCTTACGAGCATTTACATTATAAGGGCGTTAATTTCAAAATAATAACCTAAGTTCTAAGGCATAGAACACGTTATCGAATACTGTAAGAATTGAGTATACGGAACAAAAGTTCGGTCCGATTAAATAGTCCTCAAGGGGTCCTTCGTCCCTTTCTAGCACTGAGATGTAATTCTGAAATTTAAGCTGGCAACCGTGTTAGAAAGGGACGGAGGTCTCTCCAGTGGACTGAATTATGTCTCTGGATTGCACCGAAACATTTTGAACTGTATGTCAACGATATAGTATCTCATTTAGAAGTTCTGTATTATTCCTGTACACATGCCAATTTGACTCTGTTTCCTTGATTGTTATAAAATAAGAACCCTTTTGTGTAGCTTTAAATTTAGGCTCACATAAACGAAAGTTTGACCAAAATCGATCTCAAGAGGCAGTGAATTCTACAATGCAATTCAACTAGTTGAAACGTTGGTACCTCGCATAGGAGAGCCTGGGTTCAAATCCAACATCCTGTAATTTTAAAAATGGTGTGTATTACAAAATAGATATCACTTTTATCTCATCGTCACACATTTTAATTTGTATTACTCTTTTATATTTCTGTACAAAAATTAATTTCTTACTCAATAAACTTTCTATCTAAAAATATTAAGTATCTTTCAAATTATAAGTCTTACAACGTTCAATAGGTATTAATAAAACAATAACATATACATATAGCGTACGTTTGTGAGACTAAATAGGTGTTAATATCTGAACTAGTTACATCCAGTTACCATAAAGTGACAAAACGTTTGACGACATTGTACGTATAACTTAAAGTGAATAAATTCATAATATGACCATTATCGAAGACAATGTTTACAGTACAGGCGTGCGCATGTTATCGTATCACTGACGCACCGGAAGTTCGTTAAGGACGTTTTTGTTTGCACAAACAATTGCACTATCAAATATTTATTGCAAATCATATTCAGAAATCAGGTGATCGTGTTTTTTTTTTTGCAATATTGTGCTCTTTGATATTGCAACAGGAAAACGTTGAAGTTTCGCGATCGAATCAGTATGTAGTAAATTGGTCACTCATAGCAGTTATCCTGCTAACGCGAATAAATCTACATTAAAAAGTACCTTCCACAAGACCTGTGTAATAGGACATTCCTGTCACCATTGCTTCATGAGACGACACGACAACGACATGTTATGTAAGTACTGTGTAACACTGAAATTTCCATGTGAGCTCTCGAGTGGCGTAGACATTAAAGGTGCTGCCACACCAGTAAGTATTATAGAGTTAAGTAATGTTTTAAACCCTTTATAACTGCATTGTTGCAGAACTACTTAATGACGATAATGTCGTTTAATAAAGAAGCGATCATCACCTGAGCCAATTATGGGCAAGGCGCCCATGAGGAAAGTTTAACTTACTCTCAAATATCGTCAATATTAATACTTCAAAGTTCATAACTCCCCAACTACATTGCAGAAAAAACATAACACGCATTCAGCCCATTTTGTACCACAACTTTTAACTTATTGTAGACTCGATTTTCTGGAAGACGTTATTCTAAACGATAAGACCGCATATTGATATACACTTGATTATGTTGGTATTGTTTATATTGTATTAAGAGGTGTATTGTAATGTATGTTCTATAGTATTGTACATAAATACACTATCAGATATAACAGAGTTATACAGCCCCCGTCTTTAATATACTCATTGCACGCATCCATTACAGTAAGTTATCAAATACGAGAAATAACTTGTCTATAAAATACTTACGGTTCGATAAATCAATTATGAATACTGATTGTGGTATTAGAAATAAATACTCAGTGAAGTGGCGCCAGGCACTAGATTAGATAATGAACGAGTAGGAAGCGCTTCGGATTAGTTTAACCACAGATGATAGATTTATGCGTGTTTTTATCGAGCTTTTTCAGTGTCGTCAAGCGAGGTAACGACCTACCTGACGGTAAGTGGTCACCGTCATACATCCATCCATCAGCAACACTTACGGTGTCACCGATTCCCGACCAATAAGGAATAGAGAAGTTTATTGGCTCACAAGCCGCCAGCCGGATCATGAACTGAATATAAGCGAAATGAAAACAAGCCTAGCCTTTCGTGTCATAGAGCCAATATGGTATAAAAATTCAGGTGTTTCTGTGGTCGCAAATTGTATAGAATCTATATGGATGCACAAGAATGAGACGACAATACTCTCGAATGAGACGACAAATACAATGGCAATATTCGCGAATACTCTCTGTGTCCCGAGGGAAATTAATGTCTTAGGATTTCGGTCAAGGTATTCCTATTAACTACGAGTACATACGCAGCGATATACGTTAGTACATATTCTGCACATATGTACGTACCTATGTAATACAAAATTTTATTTGACGTTACGAAGACAAACTGTGCACTTGTTTGATTTTTAAAATAATTACCTTCTCCAATATTGATGTAAAGTATTTTTAAACTTCAATAATTTGTATTGAAACTTCAAAACACCAATATTTACTTCGTATTCTTCATTACAAGACCCTTCAATTGTTAAGTCTTTACATTGCATGGAACACCTGAGATCTTTGTTTTTTTTTTGTCGCCCTCAAAATCAGAACCTCTTTTATTTATGATAAGCGTACGTACGGTAAACCATGGAAATTCCCGTAACAAAATGTGCCTCATGAAAATCCTATATTCAATTAGTTAATACTTACTTAAAAATAAACGGTATAGTTTATAATACTCTTAAATCTTTTAACAGAACGCGTGGTAACATATCCGTTTTAATCATGTAGTAAGTTAAATGTTAAGGAAAAACCATTCTCAAAATTAAATAAAAAAAGCCTTATCTTCGAACATATGTCTCTTCTGGGCACCTATAAAAGTTAAATTAAAAGTCATTGTCAGCTAAAACTCGTGAATTGAATAATAGCATGTATTCCTTAAAACTGCTATAATTCCCTTTTTAAGTTCTTCTGCATGGTTTTAAAACCATGAGCCGTAATTTTTAATGCTAAACCTCGTTAAAGCAAACAAACTTTTACGTAAATCTTGTTGTTTATGTATATTTAGTAAATAAATAAGTCCTCAATAAACAATTATTTAATACCTTTACATGTTGGAAAAACAATACTTGCTTTAAGTTCCATAATTTTACTCTTTACTTTACTCAAATGTATACATTATATTGTATAAACAATTAACAAAGTATACTAAGCATTTAAGAGTAAACAGCTTTAGTTTTTAAAAATAAAAAAAACAAACAAAATAAAAAAAAAATCCCATCTTCCCATTTATAAAGGGCAAGTATTTTTATTTAATACAAATAGGTAACATACACCAAGCATAAAAATACGTAACACATCAAAGAGAATGATACGAATCCGAATAATATATTCGTCCAGTTCCTGCAAAAATGTAATAGCAAATAATGAATAAAGCGCGTGTAGGTAAAACTGGGCTAGGCGCTAGACTTTACTTCACACTAATTAAGTGTACACAGAAGCGCTCGGAGCCCTGCCTGTGGCGGTTCTAATTGGTTAACCGAGTCAAGTTACAACAGGCCTGGATGGTAATTGAATGTGTGACCACCGGGACCAAATTTATCTGAATGCTAAGGAAAGCACGTCAAGTGGAACCTGGTTGTGACAAACCAAACTCTTTTCTATTTTTATATTTTTACTTTTTATATTAATTGTCATATTTTCACTCGTTTTTTGATACACACTTCTGTAAATGGGAATAAAAGAACGATAAGCAAAACTAAACATTATTTTTCACATATTTCATTGATCTGATCCTCGCCGTCCTTTACACTGGTCGTTATAATAAGATAATAGTCGTTAAGTCATATCAGAGCTCTTCGCTCGGCATAAAAACTTTCGATACATGAATTAGCTATAAATCCCTCCAATTTCCACTGTAATAGTAGCCCGCGCCCGCTGCCTGGTTTTGTGTCCTCAGCGCTTTTAATGCTGTCGGTGATACAAATCCTGAGAGTGATTTGTTTTCGAACGAATTGACGAAGATAATGTCTTTGTGCCTGAGATTTTTTGAGCATGATGACAGTTCACCTAGAACTGTCTTTAATTAATGGAATCGATGTTAACCATATAAAAAACAGTAAGATAAATAAATAATGGATAATTCTCTAAATCTCCATAGTTTTGTAGTAGACCATTAATGGTTAGATGTCAACTGTATACAGGAGACAATGCTGTATTTTAGAAGTTATTTTACTGATAGTTTTTACTTTATGTCAATTACAATTTATATATTTTACTATAAGACTTCAATTGGAATCTAATATTTCCTTTCAAATTTCAGTTATTGCATTAATAAAGTGTGCAAGGTGAAACATTTATCTGCATCTTAATAAAATGGTATATTTAAATTATTTGGTTAGTTTTATGTAAGTCGTTTAAATATATATTATAACAATCTTATTAGTTGTAAAATAAACATCAGGAATTATGTAAAATTTATACAGCTTTTGTAGCTTTAAATTAATAAAAAAAAATAGAAAAAAACATTCCACAAGGGAGGATTCAAAACTTCCCTAACATTTAAAGTTGTTGGCTTTGATTATATATAATTCAATTGAATGCAAATCATAACAATATGTTATCTGACAGATGACAGCACACACTTATATTCACAATTTGCAATACAATATGAATAGCTGTGATTTTAAATAACCCATTGAATTATATCATTTTCAAGTACAAAGCATAGATCATTTTGTTGCTAACTAAGAATATTATTTTACATAAAACTTTCCTTATTTTACTTTCTATACAAAACATGTTATATATTATTATAGACATATAATCTATTACAATGTCACAGAATTAAAATTTCTTTGACAAATCTTTTTTGTGAGTTCAGAATTGTACTCTAAAATTCAAAGTAACATAATTTAAAGTGGAAGGATCTTTATCCATCCATAAATTCTAACCAACCTCACCTAGTGTACCTTGGTGAAAGTTATATAGGTAAGATTATAGTGTATGGTTGTCAGATAGCCAGGAATACCAGGACTGTTCCAGAATTCTGCATCTTTCCAATGTCTAATAATTGCACTTATTTGTACCAGATTCGACATACTCACTTGTTTTACTCCTATCTGGTATTGATTGTTTAACAATGTTTCCCTTATCAGCAAACCAAGGAAGTACAAAAAGTTTAACACATAGATAACTATTACACAATATTAGTATATATTTATTTACAAATCATTAACATTTTTATTTACTTTTTACAACAAGTAAATAAACATTCAAGATGCCTATGCCCCAGCAATGTTATTGTTCCCAAAATAATATGCCAGTGCGTGGCAATCCTACAATAGTACCAGGATCTTGAGGATGGGTTTGTCTATGTTCCACTTAATTTAACTGTGATAGTACACTATGGATGGATGTTTTACTGCCCTGGCCAGCTTCCTTCTGCTATTAAACAGTGAAATGTTTGTTATATATTTGGGTACAGGGTTGTGAGAGCCAATAATAATCCAATTGACTTCTCTTCTCACTCCTTCAAATAACCCTGTAACCTAGTTAATAGTGATCCTGTCTGCTAAGACATGGATGGAAGAATGAATTCCCCGTTGGACTAGACGATTGTCTGATAAATAGATGTTTGTTCTCTGGCAATGGGAATAAATTATTATTTAATTATTTGTTACTTAATGATAGTTTATTCTCTGTGTACAGGTGCTGTTGGCGTCTTATTTAATTTTGTTTAATCTGTGCCACCTGTGGATACATAACATCCTAGTGTGCAGTGTGTGTTAATTATTTTATAACGGTCCTAGTTAGTAGTGACCCTGCCTGCTAAGCGAGGGGTCCTGAGTTCAATTCCCAACCAGGGCAGATATTTATGTGACAGATAAATATTTGTTCTCGGGTCATAGGTGTTAGTGACTTGTTATTTGTGTTGTCCATTCCACCCGCAGTACAGAGAATCCTACTGCGGGTATGAATGTTTATTATCTTATATCACGACAATTCATCAGTAATGCCTATTGTGCAAATAATGCCTAAGAGCAGAAGTGACCACCTCGCACCATATAGTTTGTCTCATATGATACCTATTAGAAGTAACATTTTTGAATTAGATACAACAATTCAAAATAAATTTCTTCTATTTCGTACATTATTTATGCAGACTTCAGATAAAATATGCAGTTCAGAGTTGTTTGTATGAAATTATGTACATATATATCAAGTTGATATGCAGCTGTTATTATAACATTTTTAAGTCATGAGAAATTTATGACAATATGAGATATCAGATGACAATATGGGAATATTGAGGGGGAGGAAAGAGAAAGGGCACCATTTGTAATGTATAAAAACCGTCTGGACCTAAAAAGACCTAATCTATACCCTTCTGTACACTGCACTAGGAGCTGGAATACTCACAGATGACAAGTTTGCCTACAGACACTTTGTTTATACAACAATTTCATATAACCTTTAATATTGCTTGTTACTTGTGCTACTGGTCATGTGTATTTGACTCATCTGTGCTATAGGAGGTCATAGTCTATTGAAAGGAAACCATCCTTATTCTTGTCATAAGATATGTTTAAGAGAAGCGATCATGTATAGCAAACAATTTCCAATGTGACAAGAAAATTTGAATAATTAGTTCATGAGTATTCAATGAGTGCATTAACCCCGATTTACACAACGGCAAAATATATTAACCATTTGAAATAACCATTGTTTTTTCACTTAATAATATTACGGAAATGTTTCAAATCTACAATAAATTAAAGCACTTCAAATCAGATCCAATCATATTGTCGGTATCATTAAGTTTTGTGACTATGTTGCAATGAATACCTATCACCTAACACCTTTGCAATTTCTATGATAAAATCTCAAAGATTTTATATAAATATTCAAGCATTCACTAAGCCCTAATAAATGTTCATAATCACCTTTTAATTAATAATAAATGACATTAAGCCAGCTGATACAAAGATTTATTGATCAATCAATATTATATCAATAGTTCAATCTTTTTGTCTAGATTATTTATATTGTATTCCTATAATTAGTTGGATAATAATATTAGAACTAACCTACATTGAAACGGGCTTGGGTTTTTGATATCACTGTTCTGTGTGTTTTATACCAAGTATTAAGTGTAAGTGAACAATGTATGTGTGCATTCCAGTTATACTTTCACTTCACACAGCTGTGAAACATATTTCCTTTACATTTATTTTAGTGACTTTTTACATGGCAGACATCTTTTCATTATTTCACATGTTGTGTATGTTACTATCTATTTAATGAGCTATTTGAGAATGTTGTTTATGAAGTGTCAACAACAAATTTATTATTGTTTTAAATAATTTACATCCAATATGAAGATAATTATTTAAAGTAATAGGTTGTAAAATGAAATGCAACACACCAGTCTGGTGAGGTAATTAGATAAAGCTCAGATAGAATGTTTATAAAAATTGATATTAAAACTAACAAGACGAGGCTACGCCCATTGCAATAAGCAAATGGGTAATATCAGTAGATAACTAACACGCGAAGGAAAAGAAATCGGGCAGGAACCGCTCACTACTGTAACGATTGCATAAATACAGATATGATTACTCACGGCTCGGCCTCTATGGACTGCAAACGGGCGACATAGTTCGACGGAATGTATCCTTCCTGTTTTGTTTTCTTGCTTCTAGCCAGCCACCAGTCTCCCTGTGTATCGTTCAATATTTCCAAATGTTCCCCCTTTCTGAAACTCAGGTCCTCATCCGTTCTAGCATCATAATCGTAAAGGGCAACAAAAATTCGGGTGGGAGGAACCTCACTCGTGTCGGGCCCTTGGTTTACCGTCGATCTGATCGGATCTGGGGGCGGTGTCGGCACAGGTGTTTGGAACTGTCTGGGGTCCTCCTCGTGCGGATTTGTCCGCTCGTTTTTGTTTTTAGAATCCTTTTCCCCTGTGCTACTAAAACAGTTCCCCATTTTCTCTTTACAAGGTGAGACTGGTATCACTTGTTTTATGTCAAATCACACACTTATACGAGTTCAAACGAATGTTCAAGATTTGTATATCCATTAACATTTTATTATGTCACATAAAAGTCAACAGAAATAAACGTGAAACATAATTTTATTGTAAACAAAGAATATAAAACCCCGACAGGACATCGCTACGAGCAGCCATTTTGATGCATCATAGACAACAACAGTTCTTTTCATTTAATCTAAAACACAGAGTATACAAACGTATAGCTTCAATACATATTTATAATATCTTTACATTTATTATTAAAATACAGTAGTTAATTTAAAATGAATGTTAAGTATTTTAAGCTATTTCAAAAATACAGTTGAAATCTTTTACTAATTATTGACAAGAGCAGCAAAATATTATTTACATTAGTGATTTATATCACTGGATAAATATTTATGAATCCAATCAATAAGAATATAGTGTATTGTTGCCAATTATTAATGTAGAATTTGATTGTAATTATAATATTCACATATTAAATAAGAAATCCATATTAGACGTCGTCCGAGTCGTTTCACTACTTTACTTTATTAAAATCATGCCATCTATTATCACTTTGAGAAACTTATCCATGACGTTTGACAAGATTAAAGACAAGTCAGCTCAAAGTGTGTTCAACGTGGGTATGATATTATTGTATTTCGAAAGATGGCAGGGTGTCCTATTTTATTCAAAGTAGTTTGTATTTGTGTATATAATAAAGGTATTGTATCGCCGATAAATTAATTTAAATTTCAAGCAGTCGAGTAATACCTATATGTAATAGATGATAAATTATATGTATCCATGTATAGGACATGGATGTACCCTACTTCTTCCCTAGCAGGAGAACTAATCAGATTTCTAGCCCGCGTTGGGGGGGAAAGCTACTTAGATTTTTGACCCGAGAGTTGGAAGTAGAGGCTAAGACAAATAATACAAAACAACTTCTATGGACAACAGTAGGAACGTACTGAAAAGCATACAAAATTCAGGAGACTGGAAAAGGAAGAAAAAAAAAGAAACAGTCGATAAATGTGCGACGTATATTCCAACCAAGGATATTACCAATGTAAAAGTTAATGGAGCACACGAGTCAAAAATTTATTGATAAAACAATATATTAGAAATCTCTTTATCTCTTTGTGGCAATCCTAAATTCTCCGCTGGCAAGCATATACGAAAGGGACGGAGGGCTTACTACCCGATGTTGTTTTTCTCTACATTGCACTAAAAGATTTGAAATGTCAATGAGATACAATTAAAGTTCTTTTTTTTAATTGCAGATACGTTCTATTTTGATAATTTTTGGGAATATACGTTATTAGCGAACCCAGCCCGATTTTATATACAATAAAAAAAGTAAATATTGAATCAAGATGCAGTTGAATTAAAGTTGTTTTATATTTTACAGCAATATCCGTCATTCACATTATTTTCTATTCATAAAATCGTTCAAATTAATAAAATAAAAACATATTCATAGTCTCTGCCACTATGACAGCACGGAAAGTGTGGTAGTAAGGGATAATTTATGCACGCGCATGTCGCACGGCACATATTAAACTCAGAAACTTATATTAAACTCTTATCGCTCATGGCACCATGGTTGCTCACTGATCATTAATCTGGCTATAAATATTTTGAAACGTAAGGGAAATATTTCGGCACCATCTATTTTTAGGACCTTTTTAGAAAAGTTTATTACGCTGTCGTGGCTACTGGCAGTAAAATCGATTGACGACAGGTTTTAATTCTTTTTCCCTCTTATCTTTCTTATCTTTCTTTCCCTCTTTTCTTTCACCAAATTGGATGCAGTTTCATCTATATGTTATAGAGTGTATAATCTTAAAATTGTTCATGTTTGTTTTATGTTTATATAAATAATTTTGACCAAATTTTATTTCTTGTATGGCAAAACATATGTGATTCAAAAGTCTGGTCTATCATCGTAAAGCTTCTAGCGGTGAGTATGTTTCATAGCTATACCATAAGTCTAAGCACTGATTAAATTAAAAATAACCTTATGACTCCCATTACAAGTCCATTGCAGGTCACGGGTCTGTTCTGATAAGTTAGACGGCTGACAGACAGGCTGTACAAGTTCTTTGAAGCACATAAGCTCTCAAAAAAGTTACTACTAGCGGTCACTCAACCAACTACTGACCGTGACAGCAATTGCTCAATTCAGTTGATTAATGAAGAGCTGGAAATTGCCAAACTATAAGCGCTTCATATAAGTATTTTTGTGACACTGATTCTAATTTAATTGACAGTGACGTCTCCTCAGCAGGGGGTTTCTAGATTGTTCCGCGTATAGAACAGATATTTTTATAAGGGATAAAAATTTACCTTCGAGTTCCTCTTTACGTAATATCCGTGTTCCCATGACATCTATTTTGTTACGCAAACCATCCTACAGGGATCGAATGTAACCAAAACACGCAAACTTAAATAAGACAAACTTCGCAAATGGATAAAACTTGGTTTAAAAACGATTTTCAATCCGTTTAATATTTTGAATAATAAAAAAAGAACGAGAACAGTGTACAATACTATACTATATATATAGTATGTCACTATATATATACTACGTCACACTATATATACTACGTCACACTATATATATAGTATGTCACTATATATATACTACGTCACACTATATATATAGTATGTCACTATATATATACTACGTCA
>DWPA01002658.1:0-15395 GCA_018251375.1 Calpodes ethlius
TTCATTAGACATATGCCTGTGTGCAGCAGTGGACCTTTAAAGGCTGATAAATAGATAGATACGAGGATAGGATAATTAGATTTTTCTATTGGTCGTTTTGTTTCTAGGGCCCCACACCCTTACCCCGCATATGTCTAATGAAATACCAGTCATAATTCTATAAATTCAGCCGTAAGGAATATGCTATAAAGTAATAAAGTTGCTAATAAAGTTTATGTTTTAATGGTTTTCTATGACTCGAATCTGAGTGAAATTTACGTTGAATCAGAGGATTGTTTGTAGACCTTAATGTTTTGACTGATAATGTGAAGACGATATGATCATTATCAATATTTTCTCCATTCACTTTCTAATATATCAATGAAGGAGAATGTGGAACTGTTTTATTTATTCTATTTATGGGCAAGAACATCATATTGTATTTCTAAGTTAAGTTAATCATAAATATGATGAAAGATTTATGTATTCTATTCTTTATCCTAGTGGCAAGAGATGTCGATCCCACAACAACTTCTGAACATTGTAAAGGAGATCCATAGAACTGTACGCGACATCCTCCCTACTGATGAAGTGAAGAACTTCGCTGATGCTCTCTACAGCTACGTTGAGAAGGTTTGTTATTTTTTTTCCTAATCTCTCATCTATCTTTCTCCCCGATCCCCTTTTTCAATTTTTTCTCTCTCTTTCTCTCTCTCTGCCATTATTTATAATCTATTTGACTTCAAATTTACATTTCCCTTCTGAATACTCGTAAAGTGAAGCTGAAGCTCGTGAGTACCAGTAGAATATAATGTAACTATAAGACAAAAATTCACTTTCATGTAAATAAAACATTAGGTACATGTAACTGCTATTAATTCAAATTATTATAAAGTGGATTAAAATTTAAAATTGCAGAAACTGAATCAACAACAAATAGATGATGTCGCAGAACTGCGTGTGGTTTACGAGAAGTTGGTGGCTGCAGTGTCCTCACTGATGAAGTTTGTCAAGAGCCAGCTCCACGACTTCGGCATCACCAACGTACCCATGATCAACAGTGTAAGTTACTTTTGGAAGTAGCTCCAGAGAGTCGTACCCCTGTACTTATAGAAAGTGACGAAAAATTACATAGATTCAGTAACGCTAAGATTTGACTGCAAATCTAATGATAGGAATGCTAGCCTAGCAGTTCGAACGTTAATGTCCCAAAAGTTATTCTAATTCAGCCTTTTTGTACATATTAAATTCGATTGTTGTTACTATTAAGAGCACTTGTCTGAAATAAAATTATATTGATATTATAGTTATATCGTTTTGGTTAATTTCCAAATACATTCTTTCATACTTTACATGAATTTGATTTATATTTTTGTATTTTGTACACAGCTGCCATTTATTGGCCCCACGTCGTTCACAACTCCGACATTCGGCGGATCTGCTTCCTTCAGCTTCTTTAACCAGCTTCTTCACGGTGACATCCCCAACCCGTTGGAACTCATCAAAGCATACAGGCCTCGCTCTTTGAACCCACTAGACGAGATACCCGCCAAATGTAAGTATTACTCCTTTTTTCACAAAAACATCCAGTTCTTTGCGGGAACAGTTTTTTGCAGAATTCTGTTTATCAACCAATGCTTTCATTCTATTGATTATATTGGCTTCATGTTTGCAGTGTCACATAGGCCGCTTCGTTCAATTATTATCGTTCCGTTTCATCATAACAAATATATGCCCTCAGCTATATGTAAATTTGCCAATCCATTTTCTGGATCCAATGACATTATTCACCACTAAAGATTTGGTCATAGCAACTAAAAATTCGAATTCGATCCATGAACGTTAACTGAGACGTTACAATATTGTCGTGTTAGTAAGCATATACCATGATACATTTTCATATTTTTTACATTTCTACAACAAGATTCTCTTTAGATTCTAAAACGCTTCCAGTTTTTGCTTATATATAAAAATCTACTATTTAATGTACGTATCAGAAAGGTGTTTTATCAGTGAAAAGAAACTGCGCTGAAAGTTTTTTGTTGGAAAGTTGGAACTTTTTAAATAGTCCATAATCCATATTTTTCACTTCCTCCCTATAGTACGCGCGGTGGTGATCAATGGCCAACATATCTTCACTTTCGACGGACGCCACCTGACATTCCCCGGCAGCTGCCGCTACACCCTGGTGCACGACCACGTCGACAGAAACTTCACACTCATCACGCAACTGAACAATGGAGCGCCCAAGAGTCTCATCCTGGTCGACAAGAGTGGTACATCTATTGAACTCAAAGAAAATGGACAGGTAAAGGAATACAGTCCAATTTTCTTATTGACAGTTGGCCATCTCATAATGAGATGATAATTTCCTAGTTTAACTAATGACTTACTGATATTCCTCTTGCCGCATCTGTGTCCCATTACATTATATAGCGCGGAGTAAATGACGTCACACAGATGTGATAAACTATTCAGTGTGCTAATTAACATTCTATTTGAACTAAAATTTTGTATATCATTTAATTAATAAAGCAAAAGATAAAACGCATTCATTTCAACACAATTGTATTCTGTTGTTAACGCAAACGTTAATAAAGTAGGTGATAGGGCAAGAACAAATAAAGCTATTGATTATAATTTAAAGGAATATCTTTAAAGTTATTTCTATATTGGATGGTATAAAAAATCTTTAAGTTTATAAATGTTTATACTATCTGTATAGGTTCAAATCCAGCTCTCTCCGTAAAAATAACCTTAGTTAATATTTGATTTTTCTTCTCCTTGTTCCAGGTCGCATTGAACGGTGCCAACCATGGCTTCCCGGTCATCGAGCAAGACGTGTTCGCGTTCAAACAGGCCAACGGACGTATCGGTCTCGGCTCACACTACGGACTAATGGTCTTCTGTACTGGCAAGCTTGAGGTCAGTCTTTCGCTTGGTGCTGATTATGGTAATATTGCATACGGGATGATTAGAAAAATGTTTAACTTATCTTTTTAACTTTTGGATCGACTCAAAAACACACAGAGTTAAGTAGTAATGTAAAGTACTAAATAAACAAGATATGAGAGCAAATTATCGACCTTTCTTCTATAGTTTACAAACAGGATACTTTTAAGACGGGTACAGCTACAAGTAATAAGTTTTTTTTCACAACAGGTATGCTACATCGAAGTGAACGGCTTCTACCTTGGCAAGATCCGCGGTCTTCTCGGAGACGGAAACAACGAACCCTTCGACGACTTCAGGCTTCCCAATGGCAAGGTGAGATACAATTTAATCAATTATCTTAATCTGAAATCTGGAAATGACCAAAACTAGTAAAAAAGAATACACGTTAAAATATCGGACGTAAAAAGAAATATCATGTAGAACTTACTTACCTTTACTGTACCCACAAAAAGTAATTTATTTCTATCTACGTTGGTTTAAAAACAAATATCTGCAACAAAATACGTACAAAACCAGCTTAGAGTTTTACATCACCCGAGTTAGATAATGATGAAAATATACTTATCTGATATTTAAAACTCTTTATAATTAAAACAGATTATAAGTCCTTCAACTTTTTATTATATTCTCAGATCTCGACATCAGAGAGCGAGTTCGGCAACGCGTACCGCCTGTCCGCCAGCTGCGCCCAAGTGAAGACCCCAGAGCACTCCCACGAACAACACGTAATGCCAATGCCAGCGGCGTGCGAGGCTGTCTTCGGAGGCATATCCCCTCTCCGACCACTCTCTCTGTTCCTGGATATTGCACCTTTCAGGTATGGTATTAACGTTTGATAACAGTCAACTCTTGGTCACAGAAATCTAAGTAAAATCTTAGAAAAATATTATCGACGAATCACAACCTTTAAGTCGCGACAATACTGAAATTAATTTCCAGTTCTTTCCTTGCCTCTTCCTTTTACTTTCTTGGCCAAAACGTATCGGTATTTATGATTTCTATGGCCAACGACAACTACTTACCATCAGGTGACTCGTCTACTGATGTTCTTCAACTACTTACATAAGGATTAAAATTATAGCTATCATTTATTAATATTTCCATTACTGTTACATATATTTAATAATTTTGAAAATTAATCTTGACAACAACTTACTCTTTTATCTCCAGACAAGCGTGCATCCACGCTGTAACCGGAGATGATGACGCTGCCTACCGCCAGGCATGTGACCTTGCCCGAGGATACGCAGCTCTGGCCCTCACAGGATTATTACCAGCAGTCTTGCCCGAACGTTGTGTCAAATGCACAGACGTTGATACACCGAAAGCAATCGGCGACACATACGAAGTTAAACTGCCTAACAAACAAGCTGACATCGTCGTAAGCGTTGACATCACCAAGGTAATACTTTGGGACCCATTCTTTTTATACTTGTCATTCATGACGATAAACCTATTCTGTGCTATAAAATTAGACAATAGTTATCTTACATACGTTTTTCTTATATAATTGAGGTAATGAACATTGTAATTATATATTTATTAAATAATCTATATCTAACTGAACTAATAACATATTTACGAGTTTTAAAGCATTTACAGTTCAAAATATAACAAACTTATTGTCATGGATGTATAATGGTTTAATTTTTGTTTGTTACGTTATTGATGCTCAACTAATATAGGATTTTTTTACCAACAGAACAACGAAAAGCAATATAAGGAAGTAGCAGTACCGTTAGTGAGAATGCTGGTTGATAGTTTGAAGAGCAAACGCATTAATGACATCAAGCTGTACGTTGTCGGCATCACCTCGGAATATCCTTACCCCATCCTCTATGATACTGATCGTGAGTATATGTTATTAAATATAAATATTTATTTAAATTTAAAAGCTTTTATTTAACTTGCAATGATCGTTAATTTGTTGGTAAGTTTATTTGGATTAAACAATGCAATCTGAATTAAAACTTATTTCCCTAACCTACGAAGTTGAGAGATACTTTGCTTTAGTTCCGATGCTGATTGATTCCAGGCGAGAAACTCCTCAAACGTTAACAGAACTTATACAAAATGTTTTCGGTATAAAAGCGTGTCTTTTTTAAACTGTTAATTAATTTAAAAATTATCGTTAAAGAAAAATTCCCATGTTTCATGAATTCCATGATTATTGTAATATCAGTTATTACAAAACACTATTATCACTGCGGCTGTGTAAAATTGAATCGTAAGCTATGTAAAACTATTTTTAATGTACATTCAGCCGCTATTTACTTTATGCGTTACTTTGTTCAATACCCCCGTCTTTTCATATATCAATTTTTCTTCTAATGTTCACTTAAAATTATACATAATTGTTGATCATCGACAATATACCAGTTGTGAATGTCTTTTACAATATTTGATGCAAGTTTTTTCATCGAAGACACATTATTCACATATATATACACTGACAGATGTTAGAAAATGTTATCCTTCATTTATAATTTTGAGAAGTTTTTTTCAATAAACGATTGTCAACTTTTAGAGAATGAATAATATTTTTTTTACAGTGAAACTAAAACAGCCGAAGATACAGTTCACTGACGAGAGCCACTACGAATCGATCAAACCTCTTGACTTGCACCAACCGACGCTCACCAAATACGAAGAAATGTTTGTCAACATTATCAACGAAATGAAAAAGAAGCTTGGTAAGAAAAAAAATTAAATACTGTTAGACGCTCATGAAGTTTAATGAATAAATAAAATTCTTTAAGAAGCTCTGCATTTCGGAGGTCACGTAAATCTGTTAATCGGTAGGTTTTTAACGTCATAACTAATAAATGAGCTAAATGTCCATAGTAAGTGACTACCGTTGGAGACATCCACAACACCAAAGTTGCTGAAAATGAATAAAACAATAGAAAAAAAAGGAAGAAAATCTCGCTCTAAAACCCCTAATTGAAATACAAAGTGTTGAATTCGATCTAAATTTGACGAAAACAATGATTTAACTATTATAGATTTATGCAAATCTTGTTAAACACGGCCTCTCTACTTATTGATAGTTACATACCCCGTCGAAGACGAAAATAATGAATGAGTTTCCATTTAATTCTAGGTATTTATAACGCGATGGCGGGCTATACTTCAGTGGTCGACTTGCCGCTACGACCCGGAGCAGTAAAACACTACATTGATGTTGTCGAAGAACATTGCGAAAGACATTTGTTCCCGGTAAGTATTTTCAAATTTCGAACCAGTGCCTACTTTGAAATAAACTGCGTTGAAAATATATAATGGTATACATTTTAAGACGTGCGTGTTACTTCTCTCCCACAAAGGAGAACCTGCAGTACAATAATTTAAAGTATATATCAACACACATCTCTTTATGATTTTATTGCTAATAAGCAACACGTGTTTCGCTCAGAAACACAGCATATAAGTGTGAATTGGGGCTACAATGTATAGAAAAATGGGATATTAATAACTTAATAACAATAAATTTCCGCAATTTAGTACCTAACATTATTTGTTATAACAGAAATGATTAATGTATAAAAGTTATCAAACAATTAACTAAAAGGCTGCCTGCTTAAAGCGTTGAGCATTCATTCCCTGGATATATTTCTAAACTCTGCCTTTTTAACCATGATATTAACTGTCATCCAGATTGATATTGCGATACAAGTCGCGTACGAGGCTAAACGAAGCGAGGAAGCTATGACGCAGACACTCATCACCGGAGCAAAGAGCATTACAATGGGCGGCAAACCTGTTATTGGTGAGTACAGAACCATCAGACATTTTTATGACTAAAAGTCATTAGGGAATTTTTGGTTAAAAATATAATCGGATTGATATGTTGCTATATAATATGAAAACTTAGGGACAATTCGATACAGCGGTCTTTTATGGGTCCTGGTGTACCTTTACATAATAAATATCTGATTTCACTATGTGATACCCCTTTTGAAACGGGATGTGGAGGTGCAGTGAGTAGATAAAGATACTATAGAAGAAATAGATAGATCAGAGACAGATACCTAAAAGCTGAATTTAGTACCACCTGAAAATTTCTGACAGAATTTAAAGACTTCCATGGATTTCAAAGAGAATTGTTCCTTTATAGAACTACATCCCTTACTAATGACCGATCTTCGTTCCTTTATCAGAAAGAATCGATTCATTGTTTTTTTTCATGACCAATCTAATTTTAAATCTTTTGTACTAAGTGGTACTTCCACTATAACGAAAACTTCAATAACAATTTTTGATCATAATCTAAACCTACTTTTCTGTCTTGTAGTTGCTCACAAGAGTATGGAGGCGAAACAAGGACCTGCAGAGTTACCGCAAGACAACTGCGTGGAGATAATGTACAAGGTAAATAAATTTTTGTTTCATTGTATCATAATTGAGTTAATATGGGTTTGAATGGGTGAAGGTGAATGAATTGTGTCTTCTAACAACATTAGAATAATACGTGAAGAGAACATTTTACACCCCTTTTTAAGAATTATTAATTCTAATAAATAGAGTGAGATTTGGCTTAATTAAAGCGTACATGGAAATAAAAGGTGAAGACGGAGATTTCTGAGTTGATCCGACCAATTTTCGACAGATGACGCCACTGTGATTACCTTTTTTTAGTTTTTGGCGAAGCAACATGCACAGGGTTTAGCTAGTTTAATATTAATATGAGTTAGGATATTAAATATTACATAAAATAAGACGTTCACTGTCTCAATGTAATAACATTTAGACAGAAAGAATTACGGTGGAATTTCGATCACATATAGCAATCGTATATTTCCCTCCAGGTGGATAGCCACATAATCTCCGGCTCAGCGTTCTGCGAGCAGAGTCCCGAGCAGCAGAAACAGTTGCTGCAGCAGACAGTGAACGGCATCACGAGCACCATGCTGCGAGAGACCCTCGTCCAGCAGTGCACTTGCGTCTACGTCGATCCCTTCAGGGTCCGCTCCGTGTGCGTCAACAAGGAGAGGAAGATAGCTGTGAGTATAGTTTTTTAGCCTCATATTTTAAGTATCGAGTGCTGCTCGAAGGATCAAAATTTGATCCTAATAAAAATCAGTTACGGTTGGTTGCGCGGGTTCATATTTCTCCAGGCTGTTAAAAGTCTTTACTAACCTAATTTGTACTTATTTCAGGGTCGCAGACGAAAGTAAAGAGGAACAGACTGACCACCGTACTGTGATCCGGCAACACCTACACAATACTCTTAGTCTTAGTTCTTATGTAAACGGACTCTGGCGAATAACTCACACGTGCTAACGGGATTCACTATTCAAAACCCGTAGACGAGAATTTCATTTTCTCCAATTCATCATCAAGAATCTCATCGTTAATTGTAAATTATACTGTTAAAACGAATTTCTCGTAATGTATTAATTTATTGTTGATCTTATTGAAAATGGAATCTTATTTCGAAATGTTAAGGTTTTATATAAAATTTTTAGATAAGTATGATTGTTATTATTTTTAGAATTGTTATTGGCTTATTCCAACATCGTAACCATGTCGTGTCCGTGTCGTTACGAGTCCGAAACCTATGTAGACAAACTGTTTTTATGAATAATAATATTTATAGTAAAATACCAATTTCATCGATAGGTATTATTGAAATAATCGAATTCATAATAAGAGTAATAAAAATTATGTTATTTAAGTGTGTTCTTTTTTTAATGCCCGCCGACTTATATTATTATTCAGTAGTCATAATTTAGGGACCAGCAGTGGACCTTTAAAGGCTGATAGATAAATAGATAGATAGTCATAATTTAGAGCGACTGAGATAAGTGAATTTCTCATTGTGGTACATTAGCGTCCTAACGTGTTAATTAACGCGCTAAAAATTATACTGCGCTGATGTTGCCAAGTACTTTCTTGCTTTTTTCTTAATTTCTACAGATTAATATGACAATGATTAATTGATTAAAATGACAATGAGGTGTAATTTAATGACATGTTGGCATACTACCCTAATTGTTGAATATTGCAGAATGTTAAAAGAATAATTTATATATTTAAATACCAAATTCTATAAACAATTCAAAAACTTTGCATTTATACGAAATATGAAACAATTACAAAATGTTTAGATAGACAGAGAGATAAAAAAGATGAGTAAAGCGTTAAAACGATCTCTTCCAGACAACCCTTCGATAAAATCAAAGATAAGAATAATACATTTCTTATTATAACTAGACAATTAAGTTATTATTAGTCTACTTTGCAACAATCCGCGATTAAAATGTATAACGGTATATACTTTAAAACATGTGACACCTCCCTCCCTCCCACAAAGAAAAACATGCACTACAATGAATTAAAGTATATACCAACACACATACGTCATCAATAACACGTGTTTCGCGCCGAACCAGAGGAACATCAGGGTAATGAGAATGGATTTCTATAAAGGAGCGCCTGAAACTATTAACTAGACATAAATTGTCATCTTATCTTATTAAATTCGGTAATCCATACATTTTTTTTTCTTTAACTTGCCTCTTTGTTAGTTTGTTCTTGCAAGCTCCTATCATACGGAGATTAAATTTGATACATTACTTTAGTTCCAAAGATCTTTACGACAAAAATGTTCTAGTGTCACACTAAGTGGATACAGTTAATAAAACTGCACTATAAAAACTTGTTTTAGTGTTTTAAACTATTAATTAATTGTTACATTAAAGATTTAAACACATCGTAAATAAAAATAAAATGAAATCCGTAAAAATATTTATTGCTTCTCTTACATTGACATGATGTGTAAAACATGTTCTTTAATCAATAATTGTAGCAAGCTCTTCTGACCCATTTCATCCGTAACCCACGCTGCGACATGATCTTCACGGAGGCTCCTATCGCCGCCTTCACCACCTCTTGGATCTGCAGAAACCAGACAAACATCATACGGTACCTTCAAAAGAACTCATGTCCAGACCGCTTGAATCGATTCTATATTAAAAATCATTTAAGTATGTTTCTAGACCAGAATCAGTCCATTATATCTTAAACTGCTGACTCGAACATTGCTTACCACGTTTAAATAAAGACAGTTTTTCAAGTGCAGTTAGTGTGCATTTAGCACACTAACGCATTAGGCTAGGCCTGTAATGTCAGTGATTGTTATGGTGATAATAATAAATAAATAAAAATAAATAAATAAATTTTCTTTTACGATATTTATAAATTACTAAAAAACAGGAATACTTACACTTGACATAAGGTTTTGGGCGTTAGAGACTAACGTGTCCATCGCTTCTCTGCTTTCCTGGGTTCCTGAAGGTAACAATATTCCCATTAGTATAAAGCTGCTTTTTAAACAAAAAGATGTGTGAGGGAACTAAGTTACGTATTAAGATTTCTAAAAGCCGTTTTTAATTACTATCTATCCATAATCTCCCGATAAGTTAGGATATTTGACAGTCGCTGATTGGTTTTAGAGTAATGGATTGATAATGACCGTAAATAATATAGAACCCTGATACCCGATATAGATCTACTAACCTTTATTCCCCATCGACGAGCCCTTCACTGTAATCAACATCTTGAGTTGACCGCTGATAGTTGGTATCTGTTCACAAACTTGCATCAGATTCTGGAAGAAAACATTAGAGGTTAAGTTCTGAAGAGTTAACGGAAGACAAGCAGATCTATAGAGGAGAGTTGATGGCAAGTGATCGATTCCATTTGGTATTCCCAGATACAATGTAAAGGTAATTAAATCATTCGTAAATAACATATAAAAACGTGTCCTTTTCTCTTAGGAACACATAATCTGCTAGTGGGAAAATTTCGCGAATTAAAGCCACTCTTTGCTGCACAGGATACCTAAATCATTAACTTAATTATAAAGCTTTGGTAGCTATCCGAATGCGAAGGCCTCAATTAGAACCCTACTCACAACTCTAACTTATTAAATTTATTTTTGCTAATTACAATTTAATCAATTGCTTCGGTGAATGAAAACATCGTGAGCACACCTGATAGTACCCCATAATGTTCTCAAAGGTCTTATAAGGTATGATATTAAAGTCTTATATGAAATCTTCATATCCACATTTGTCCACCGTGGTGTAACTAGCCTACACCATTCAAATTATTAGAGCTGACTCGAGTCCAGCAATGGTACGATGAGAACAATGACAATAAACTTAATTATTAGGTCATCTAAGGTAAATATCTCCATCGAAATATTTATCTATCCAGCATCCTTTTAAACCTTGACAGACCTTCGAACGGTGTGGCCTGCCCATTACCACTTCAGCCAACTCTAAGGGCTATGTCGGTAACTTTTGTTCATCAACCTACTTCATCGACATATAATCTGTCCAAAATAACAGAGATTCGCTAAGAATTTTGCCACGTACCGTACGGATCCTCATGTCAGTACACTCGAGCGCCAGCTTCCGAGCCAACGCAGCCACTTTGTGTGACGACGCCACTATATCTTTGGACGTGGTCAACAGCTCGCATTTACGCTCTGACAAAAATACATGATAGTTTAATTAAGGTCCATAATACGTTTTATTAATATATGCAGAGATCACTCATAAAGAAGAACTCAATGTATTTTCTATTTTAACTTCTGATATGAGCAAAATTGTTACCTCTAATCTGTAAATCACATAAATAATACTAATATAATATGTTAATAAACAGAAGCAAAGTAATTTGTAAATAAGTAAAGAGTTAATTAAAATAAAACAAAACACATGCTTCAAACTGATGTCATAATTATATAAGAAAAGCTAAGACACACAAATAGTCATTGCTACAAATTGTCCTTTGCAACCAATATGAAGATTCAATCATGCCCTATACGTTCCTGACGTCAAAAAACAAATTTTATAGAACTTACTAAGAAAAATCTACAAAAACAGCTTGCATATAACAGATTAATATAAAAACCAATTTGGTATATCACAAGGCGCTATATTGGGTCTTTAAACATACTAACAAATTTACTTCATAATTACTACAACAATAACAAAAACCGGGCAAATACGTGTCTGGCCACGTGCAATGAAAGGTTCCGCAGTCGTGTATGATATAGGCTGGTTAATAAGACGCTTACCAGTGTGCATGTATTCAGACAATCTAGCCATCTGCACGGCCATGCGTTTAGCAACAGCTACTATCTCGTTGTCCCGGGCGGACCACTCGCGGACTGTAGCGTGCAGGTCCAAAGCCGCTGCCTGGATAATGGCAATATGAAAATAATTTATTAATAACACATCAAAAGAAAATTACCAAATAATATACTGTTACTTGATAAGCACTATATGACGGTCTTATCATTTACCAACGATTTCTTCCAGACAACCTAATGATATGAGAAGAAAATCGTCGTTAAGAGATATATAACCACATTTGGATAATGCGTGTTGGTGACCTCAGTAGGTCGTCATACATTGTTAAGGAGACGCTGCTGCCGAAAATCGTATCTTCTACTAGTAAGAAAATGGTATTAGTAGGCTTTGGGTGCAGGGAGGAGAGGATTGTACAAATAAGATTTTTGGGATGAAGAGAAAAAGGTATCACGTAGGAAACATGATACCTAATGAATACAATTTCACCAGGTGTTTTTTTAGTATTATACTTAATATAATGAATGAAATGAATGAATGAAAAAAAGGTATGTAATAGAAGGTATGAATATTCTACAGCAGGAACAGGAACATTAGCATTAGTATTAGATACATAGGGTTACTTACGTAGATAGGTTGGTCGGGCTCAGGCTGCTTTTGGAAAATGTTCTCCCCTCCCAGGAAAGACTCCACTTCACCAGTCGTTCGTAAAATCTAAAATTACACTCATTCGTTTACATACGTTATCATATTATTAGGAATACAAGTTGATTGTTCTTTTAAAAAAAAACATAGATGCCCCACACTCTATTAAAATCGAATATATCAATCAGAATCAAATTAATTTAATTACTCTGTAATTCATATATCTACTGTCTATTAATGTATTGTTTGGAGGAGCATAGAGTACAAGTCAATTTCCTTCTACTGTTGACTTTCAAAACGTCCATTCTGCCTATTATATTACAGTCAAGGTCAAAATCTGGATTTTACCTGACAGAGTACGACTTTGAATAAATGGCATATTCATTAAGTGATACCTCAGCAGTAATGTCCTTCCAGTTGGGTGCCTTACTCGCTCGTTGCTGCTGTTTGGTGCTAGCAGTCAGTCGACCCTGTGCTTGAGCCAACGCCCTCTTCAGTTCAGGGTCGTTCTGTGCCTCTTGTGAAGACATACCGGCTTCAATTACGCGAAGACCGAGCCTAGAACAATCGTTAATTTCTTCAACCTCAGCACTGGTCAGAAAGTTTTAGCCCCGCTGTTTTAACGCAGGACATTGTAAACACAAGTCTGATTTTTGTTTTAATTAAACAAGAGTTTTCTTATGTAATTATATGGATGAAATACGTAGCACGATGCATGGGATGTAAGGGCTTCATTCCATTCTTGCCAAGCCAATAAGTTTATGGGGAAACGATTTTCCTCTTGGAGGACCCCACACTATTCAGTTTAATCCCAAAATACAACATGGATTGTGGGCATAGTGGTAGCTCATTTCACCCGCATGATTAATTATTAAACATATCCTTTTCTAAAAGTATCTGTGAAAGGTTTTACCTATGTGTCTTTCGGTCGGCAACGCATCCATAATGCCTTGTCCACGCCATGGCTAACGATGACCATTCAAAATAAGATGGCAAGTATTGACATAATAAATAATAACAAAGTATTCCCCCGTAATATTCCTCTAAGTCTTTCTGCTAATAACAAAAGCCATCGAATTCAAAACCCTTCGATATATGGTCCTTAAAATAATATTAGACAACATGTAAAGCTGTCCTTAAAATTACTTAAAAAAATTGTAGCTATGCCGTGATAAACACTGTCTTCGAGAGATAACTCAGATGAAGACTACTTATTATGTTTATTTTATTACTGTTTTTAGAACCTTGTTATCGCCCTTGAAGTTTTCAAGCCGGTGTGCGGATCATTTCTTACTGTCGAGTCCTCGCGTATACGTGCAATTGTTTCCCCTGTAAATGTTTTTAATTTAGTTTAATTTACTTCCCATTTTTACCAAACTAATCTTGACAATAAATTGGAGTAATAATCACCAGCAGCCTGTGAAAACTCCATAGGGTCTACAGAACGGTCGCAAATCTCTCGAAGTTTAGAGATGGACTCGGTGTATTGTGATAGGAACCTCCTGTACGTTTCTATTGCTTCCTGAAATAAATTTATTTTTTAACACAACTTATTTGTTCCATAAATCAAGTGAGAAAAAATGTTGATATTAATCCCATATATGATTTTGAATACAGGTCAGATTACGTAGAGAATATAAAGGAAATATAAACTTACTTTATTATTAGGACATTCGATTCTGTGTTGAGCAGCTTTCACCAAAGCTGGCGCCAACAGTTCCATCTAAGGAAACAGTGAATTTATTGTTAGAAGTAGTACAAGATCGTCTCATTGCGTCAGTCAAAAAGTTAGTTCCAGGTGACGTTTTCACATAATTATATCTGAACTACCAACACTACACAGACAACAATAGCTTGTTACACGAAGATGTAAGCTGATTCAAGTTTTTAGTATTTTGGAGCATTCAAACACACCCTACGTTTGATCCGATGCAGATTGTCCTCGTTTCCCAAAAATACAGTTTTAATCCACATGGAATATTTTATAGCCAACAAATTAACCGGGCCCACTATAGATATATGAGCTGCCAAATCACCATTTCATGAGCGATTCCGTGGCTCGGAGAGCACCCTAAACTATCGATCCCAACTCTTACTCATCAGTATCATATGTTGTGGATTTTTGCAAAATCTACCCAGGCTTTTCCTATCTAATCCAAGTTATTTAATGATTGCAACATGGTCGTATACGCTCTAAGCATCTTTGATTATTAATGCTATACAATAGTCTCCTAAAATGTTATGCCAAAGAGCTTCTAAAAATAATAAAAATCTGAATCGCAATTTCACCTTCCAATTTATTGTCCCAATTGAAGCATTTACCTGGTCTTTAATTTGCATTAACTCCCGGTCGGATGCTTTAGTTCCAGAGCCAGCGTCAGCGACAAACCTGGCAGTTTTGGTCATTTTACCCAACTGCGCCAATAGATCGCCTATCTTCTTATCAAGAATAAATTTGCGCTTCTGGTCATCTACAGGTTCACGAAATACATTAATAAAGTTAAATAGTTTACTTAATCCTGTAACATTTAGAGGTACTATGGGAAAGTCTGAGAATTTACCATTTCCAACTTTATGCAATTTGCGATAATTACAAATTTGGAAATTTATAATTCAGTGTTTTAAAGTACTTGAAATCATTAGAAGTGAAAATTACGTTAGCATAATATTAGTATCTGGACCTTAATGTAAACATGATATTTCATGAAATAA
>DWPA01002659.1:0-15392 GCA_018251375.1 Calpodes ethlius
TATGATGTGATATATTTTAATACATTTTGAAACTATGTCAGTTTACTAAAACTGCTAAAAAAATTATAACATAAATATGTTAGTGGTCAAAAAGATTGGTATTCGATTATATCCATGTAGTCGTATTATATAATCTGTGGTATAATAATGTTACAAAAGGATTGAAAGGCAAATAAAGAACTTGAATGAGTTGTCTCCTCTGGTGAATAACATTTTTAATGATTGTCCAAGCGTGAGTCAGCTGAATAAATTCTGTGTGGGCTACACAATGAAACAAATATGAAATAATGAGTTTTAAAAATTCGCTACTCTTTAGAACTGAACCACGAAAATGATTATTACATTATTCTTAAATTAAGTGTTAATTATATTGAGATTATATACGTAGTATACTTACAAAGTAGAAAGCAGGTTTCTAATGCATATCTCTCAGTTATTGGCGCAGGGTGATTGATATAAATTACTATCTAAGACTATATTGAAACTTATCATTACATGGAAATCTAGTCAAGCAAAAACTTACAATTTAATAATAAAAAAAAAATTGAAAAATTTATTAAAATTAAAATATTACGTACGTGACGGTAGTAGCAGGCCTCATTAAACAAGAGAAGTATAAACAGACATCTCTTTTCTTCTTTGTTTTCTCTCTCTAACGTTAATTTAGATTAAAGCCAACGTTCATAATGTTCTGCTTCACCAACAATAAAAATATCGATCAACTAATTGTTTCATGTTTAAAATTTAAATAATTATAGCTTAAAACGTATAACGTCCTAAAAGTGACGCAAGCTTTGTTTAGGGTTGGCTACTGTGTGAAGAGGAAAATTGAGTCCAGAGACACACGGAATAAGCGGCGATCTGCTTATAAAATAATAAGTAGTTAGTGCTCGTTAAAAAGTAAAGAAAAATAACTTGTAGCAAATGTGTGGAGTCTCACAAATTAATGTAAATTTGTAATTGTTGTAACTATATTAAAACACACAGTTATCGCGAACTAATTATAACTTTTAGAAGAAAAATAAATCGTATTGAATATTGATGTGAATTGTGTATGTATGAGTGTTTGTTATATAAAATTGAACTAAATTACATAAAACAAATAATGTTAGTGAGGGTGTATGTGAGAGAATCAGAGTTGATTCGTTAAGGTAAGGGTGACAGCCCTGCTCGTAATCCAGTAAATGGGTTTAGTAATTGACACAAGGACGGACAGCAGCCACTAATCGACACGATTTTTACTAATATAAGGGTAATTGCTTTTGTATGTTGCAGGAACTGGAAAAAAATTTGAATGAATGAATGAGTGAAAAAACTTTATTCAGTTTGAAAAATAAAAACTACAAAGGTTACAGTAAAAATGTAGGTCTAAAACAAATTTAAAAAACGAATAACTTTTATAACAAAAAATTATTAGTAACTATCCACCATGTAGAAGATTTAAGTCCTGAGTGAAGACCATACTTATCAAAAAGATGAATTGTCTTGGAAACTAAAGTTATGTGTCTAATTTCAATCTTTATAGATAAAGGAAGTAGTTTCAATTCAGCTTGCAAGACTTGACCTAAAAAAACATAATATCGAACTAACAAACATTGCAAGTTAAAGAGAAGCTTCTAGAAAAGAACGATGGGAGAAGCCCGTTACCAATGTCCAGAATAACCAAGCAAGGATTTAATATAAGAAAAGCTTAGCTAGATGTACTGAAAGCAATAAATTCAAAACGTTGCAGATAAAAATGCTATCTAGAAAGTTGCGGAAGTTCAACTTGAAGTTTTAAACGAATAAAACTCTCCAGGCACGGGTGACCACCCGTAGCATGCTATAGAAATATATAAGTTGGAAATGAATATTTATACATCATGTATACTAATGTTTGGACTGTGGTCGAAATTCACCAAAAACTGTAAAATCTTGAAAAATATTTTTTCAAAATAGAACTGAAATTCACAATGAGGAAACAGCAGCAAGTTAAGAGTATAATGAAAGATTCAAATACAAAAATTTCAACCAAGAACAAAGATACCTGAAGCAACAGACAGACAGAATCCAATAAATAAAACTAATTGGTAAATTTAAAAAAACTTGACTTCTTATATCACGAACTGAAAATATCCCTCTACAATGTTACAAAAAGAAGTAGAAATAAAAGAACATTGAAAATGGAAATCGTTTTTAAAAATATTATTCTTAATGGCCACTAATACATTACGTCCATTGAACTGAAAGATCTTTGCTCACATTCAATGAAAAAACTCACAAAGCATTATCCCCGCGTTCAGAAATATTACTATTATTTCTTTGAGAGTCCCTAATTTGCGATTTTCATAATTGAATGTTATCAAAATGAATGTCCGTGAGTTTCCTTTCCTAAAAATTTATGTCCGAGTACAGAATGAAATTCTTTTTTTAAATTACTTGTTTTGTTCAGGGCGACAAGCGAGAAGAGACTTAAAGGCTTCTTGTTAAGAAATAAAGCCGCTTAACTTGAGATTTCAATGTGATTGTCTTCGTGAAACGTTTTTTATTTATCATTCATTATTTCCAACGAAACGGTCTTGTCCAGTTGACTCAATACAAACGGTTCAAATACAAGGACTGTCAATCTTTTAAATAATAGAAACGCTAATACACTTATTAGCATCTACAATATTGATTATTGAACCTTCACAAAGGTGTACATCATTAAATGTATGTACTGATAGTATTTTTTTTCTAGGATCGTGAAGACAAGCTGTACCTTTTTATGAGTCATTCAAAGACGTAGTTTAAATACACAGCTGCATATATCTTATGATCCTTAATGATCCTAACTGAATTTTTATTGACGTCAACCGATTTATACATAATTCGGCTAAATAGCATAAAAAAAAAAGTTAAAAACCAGCAAACAATACCATTATTCCCCCAAAGAATCGTACTAAAATATCTCATGCCATCCCGATGCTCATTTATAACACAGCGAAGACAAGATGAAGATATAAAGAACAATAACTCCCTTACAAGACGCCGCAAAGAAGACTTTGCTACTTTAGCGAAGAATTTACTTTTATTAAGCAATCAAAAAGCTTCAGACAACATAGCGTCTCAAACGAGACTACCTTTGTACACAAAGGGCTCCTTAAATATCCTTTTAACTATAAATAGGTAAAATAAAAACGCCTAATAATCATATACCGGCCGTCATCAAAGCCTAGTCTATACCTTTAATCGCCCCACCTTTTATCGTACACATCCTATTGTTCTGCACATCATACACTTTCAGGTACGATAAATTGAACCTCATCCACTGAAACGTTTTCAATCTTATCCACCAAAAAATAAGGTTCCGAATCAAAAAATCCACGAGAAGGTCATTACCGACAATTTTCAATTATGGCCTCTTCCAGCGGTTGTTCCGTTGTCATCTTTAAAATTATATCCCCTTAGTTTCCTAGGTATTTACCGGAGTGGAAGCCTTAGCTCTGTTTACCTTGGACGTTCTGCTGTGACAGGGTATGAGAATTTATAAGTTATGCCTCATTGTTTTCTGGAGACAATGGCCGGGAAGCTATGCTGCCTCGAATATATTACGCGGTGACATTAACGCTATGTAATTTTGGGGACGTCACCTCGTCAAAACAGTGGAGACGCAACCTTAAATAATACATCAGGGCATTGTAATGAATACCGCAATTACGTCACCTGTATTTATAAATACTTTGACCTTCGAGTAGGGAATAGCGATTTAAAGGGAAGGTGTAATGAATGTGACAGGAAAGAAATTATCCCCGGATGAACTCGACGCTGGAGTAATTTACTCGGAGATCGAATTTGCAGCATCATTAAATGATGGTTGGAATAAAATAAAAATAGCGATACTGCGGTTGTGATTAAAGCATCCTACTCAGACGGATTGGATGCCAATGAGCTTCAGTTGGCCGATGTCCAAATGGGGCATCCATAGCAAAAACAGTCGAAACGTGGATTCTGGTTCAGCAAAAGCACTGACCTAGAAGTGAGATATTGCCATGCAATGTCAAAATTTCGGCACCCATAGCCAGGCGACTGCGAAATAGCAGGAATTTCCCAACTTTTCGTTTCGACCTATAAAGCCTATATTGTGGAAGCGAACTTTTGTTACACGGATAGGGTAGAAACAAAAAAATGCTACAAAAAAGAAACTGCTCCGAAACGAAAGTTAACTAGCCTAGGCTCCATTATATTTTTGGATGACACCTGACTTTAGTCTGGGGCCTTTGATATTGTTGAGGTTTTATTATTCGCCCGGCCAGCGGTGAACGAAGATTTTATGTTTTTGTACTTTGAACTCCACAAAACTGTTTTTACACCTTATACGGGCTCTTATCAAATTTTATTTTACTTTAACATATACTTTTTAATTGAATTGTTTAAATTTTGTATTTTGAAAATGAACGATTTGAGATATATGAATTTAAACATATGAATGTGGAAATCTATTGTTGCTAATTTAACATAAATTGTATTGGAAAAATCTGCAATCATAAACAATAATAATAATCTGCAAATAATGTAATCGTTAGCACCTTGTTTATTTCTCAAATGCAAAAGTAATTTAAATACTAAGAATCAACATTAATTATTAAAATAATAAATGAATTTTTAAAACAGAGTTTACTAACATTTACTAAGCTTCAATGATTAAATCAACTTATGTGTTATATTGTGATTTTAAAAAGAATCATTAAAACACTCTTACATATATACGCACACACATAGACACACACAAGACTTAATTTTAACGTGTATTGATTGTATGGTACCTGTCCACCCATTACGCCTTCAACATACACTCCAGTTAATTTGAAAGGGCAAATGCGTTTAACATTTTTTTAACTTTTTTAGAAGTTAATTTGATGATGACAGACCGACCCACGACTCCCCTTCGTTCATTAACACTGATTGCAATTTCGCTTGTTAAAAACTCAGACCTTTGATTTCAAGATTTCATGCTGGGAGTAGTATGGGTGTTTGTAAAGCACCTGCTATTTTGTTTGTTTCTTAACATATTAAAATTCATTTATTTCTGGATTTAAACACAAAGAAAATCTTTAAAAAAGTGTTATATTTTTGTCAAATGTTTTTTCTAAATTAATACGTTAATATTTTATATTATTATTACCATTTGTCCACATAATCCCTCTTTTATTAATACTTTATGAAGGAAATAATATTTTATTATTTCACCAGTACGATTATACCTAGTAGCATGGACCATATACTATATATAGGTATACATATATATATATTTAAATCTTAATTTCGCCTATTGAAACCGCATAGGGTAACTAGTTTGCAATATTCAAACAATGCGAACTAAGTTGGTTGCAAATGCTGTATTAAGTGAATTCAATTCTAAGTGATCGGCCAATTTAAGCAACTACGGGTGCAGTCAGTGCAAAAACGTCTTGAACGCTTCCGTGCTTCGGAGGGCACGTAAAGCCGACAATTTCGGTTGCTATTATAAGATGGCAGTCGTTAAACCATGTCGGAGACCTTTAAATAGAATAGGAACTTGCGACATAACAATACTGTTTATTGAAATTCAAAAGAAAACAATATAAAAGAAAAATGAAAAAAAAAGGTTAAGAAAATATAAAATAAATTAAGACCACGCTTTTATAAAGCAAATAATTAAGTTACTGTGCTATTCACTATTGAGGAAATCGTTCGTCTGAAGCCATTCTTAAGCGAAGTATCAGGTCATACTTGTCATAAAAATGCATTGTCAGCGGAAATAAAGCAGCGTGTCAAATTTAAACTTCGTAGGATAAGACGAAGTAGTTCTTTAGCTTGCAAGATTTGACCCAAACAAACAAACTAACAAACACTTAAAAAATTGCTTATTGACTAATTCAAAATCCTTTCAAAAGCAGTCTTTTACAACGAAAATATACAGGGAAATTCGGCAAATTCATTTGCAAATGGACTAAAATAAGGTAAATAAACGCAATCGGAAAGCACATACAGTGGTCCTGTTAGCAAATCTTAAACAAACAATACAGAAATAATTCCGACTAATAATTCTATAGCGATTCATTGTATCGCCCAACAGTAATATTCCGATGAAATTTGCTCCATTCAATAGTAAATTTCTCACTTTCAAAAATTTGCATATTATTTGCAGGATATCAATACATATAATATATAATGTTTCGACATGTAACAATGACAGAGTTGACGTTACGGATAATTTAGTACGCTTTAAGCGCTCATAAATTGCTATTGGAAACAAGTTTTTACAGTACAATATAATAAAAAGTGACAAGTTTAAATAACACTCGACGGAAATAGGATTTCGTTCTGTGTTCAGGGGTAGTGTGTCAGAGTCAGCTGTTTTGAAGGTTCAAATTCAACGTTTAATTTATAGCCTAATTTTAAACTATCTATAATTCGATTGCGAGGCAACGTTTTGTTATCAACAAATTAAACATTTTCTTTCATTTTGTTGAAATATACAATGTAATAGATCTTTTCACAGAAATAAGATGTTTTTTCGTGGCAAAAAATAGTCTATGGTACTCGTCGTTCTCCTAATCATCTCTAAACCAAAAATCACACCACAGCGACGCTCCATTGCGTTGTGAAAGAAGGACAAACAAACACACTTTCGTATTTTTAACATTAGTATCGATTTTAGCATAACACTCATATTATACCCGTGACGCTAAAACGTTACACAAAAACGTTGCAAGATAAAATGATATTTTTAAAGCCCTTATTTCGGTAATTCGAAATAGGGTTAAAATTTTTGTGAACTGTAAGGACTCGTAATCACATTAGGTCATTTATGAAATGAAAATCCTCTTCGGAATGACATTGCACACCGGGGCCGTGTTTTTGCGCTCAGATAACGAGTAAACAAGAAAAATGGCCGGCTAAATGAAGACAAAGGGAGTCACGGGGTACATAAAAGCGACACTCCGTGATAAGTGACTGAAATAGTTGACGAGATTTATATTTGACAAACCGTTTTTCTGTGCGTTACTAGGCAGTTCGGAGTTGTTTTGCTACTTGAATTACTCCTTTATAAGTTTCGTTTGAATACATCAACAAAGACGACAATTTAGTGAATTTGGTAACGACGGAATAATAAACACCCTAAAAGACATTTATAGCACAGTATCAGTTTTATACTGGCTCACACGTATGTGCGTTTGTGTGTGTGCGTGAGCTAGTGTATGCACGCGGGCTCATGTGTGTAATAACTGTACGTGATGTCACTAAGTTGTCATTTATATACTTATATCCTGACCGTGTCATGAGTATACGCACACAAACATACAATCACACGTGCACACAGTAGTACACGCGTAGTGACACGCAGAAAATGCAACAGGTGACTTGAATGCTAAATATAAGTACGTAAGAGTTATTTATATTTGTGATGTGTTTAATATATAATCATCTGCGCTTAAGCGTGAGTTGTCAATACAAAAATTTTACCTTTTGGGTACATCATAAGTATCGTTACTGATTTCTAGTTCCAAGATCGTCAAAATACAACAGGGTGAGAAAATACAACAACATACAGGGTGTGTTCATAAAGTTTCGACAAGAATGTTATAAAAAAATTAAAAATATTTAATCGTAAATAGTATCAATAGATAATTACTAGCACATTCAATGGTTATGATTAGTTAACTCTCAGCATTTATATCCCTAATTAAATTATTTACGTCATTAGACTTTAATAAGCGTTGTTAATTATTACGTCAACAACTCTGTCATGATAATTGAGTCAGATTTAACAATCGACACACAAAATTTAGTTACAAATATATTATAATTATTTTTTAATGCGTACTAATAATATAGTAAACAGAACGTCGTAGTTTAAATACTAATTTATAGTTTTAACGCCATCTTTTGGGTTCGAGATAAAACTACGCAATGTTACAATTACGATCACACCCTGTATGGTATATTTATATTTCTGCGTATGTCATACTTCTTATACAGGACGGAATTGGAGTGGTCGGATTAATTATTCAAATGTTAAGAGCTCACGAACTAAATTATGTTTCTGTGAATGAACTGAGCCCGGTACGTTTTCATAACGTGAAAATTAACCTACAAAAAAGGTTTTGAATCACTAACATCTACACGCTCTCATTTCTATGCTACACATCCTTAGCAACATATTAATCAAATAATGCAAATGAACGCAGCAATCGTTGATGCCCCAATTAAAAACGTACCTTAAAACAAACGAAGAGAGTAAAAAATCATAAACATAAACGGTTGTCGTTTATCCGCTAACTGGAAAACAAAACGCGACTCGCAATGGTTGAAATCATCCAAGTTTCAATTTATCTTCGAGAGATGGCGTTGAATGTATGAATGAATTGAAAGTTAGATTACACAATTTAAATTCCCCCTTCATGCAAAATAGGGACGAAAAGATGAGGTTTGTGGGGGTGGTGTAGAATACATTATACTTGGGAAAGAGGGGGTGGACTTGAAGGTTAAAATATTTACCTCACCGCGTTTAGAAGTGTTCGACGGAGCGAAGGGAAATCTTAATGGATTATGGTATGATTGGGCAACTTGCTTCACCTGATAATACTGAGTATGTCTCAACTGTGATTGCTTATTCCATTAACACTAAGTTTAATACCATATTTTATATATACACGGGTTTTATAAATAAACCTAAAACATTTTGATAGATTATGTTGCATGAGTAAATATTATATCACTTGACGTAAGAGACGTTAGAGTATTCGGATAGAAAATTAAGAGAAACAGTATGATTGTTTCCAGTAGTAATAATATGTTTTATTCAATGATTCTTTACTGTAGGTCTATTGAAGTTAGCAGATAACCAACAGTTATAATCGAAAATACTCGACTAAGAATTTCGATCAATCAAAAAATCAGTAATATTTTCGTGTTTTGGAGCACGTGAAGCCGTCATGTTAGAGAGTAACCCAGCACACAAACAAACACAAAATATCTAACGAATTTGTCAGGAATTACACCTGAGACTACGCGATTACACACGATATAAGCAGCTTTTAATAGGATACTTTTCAATATAAACCTGGTTTTCATCAAGACTTAGACCTTACGTAAGCATTAATTGAAAACTATGAGTATCCCGTAGGAAGCCTTCAAGCTATTGGCCTCTTCCTGGCTGAATAAAACAGGTTTCTTTATCCCAAAACAGTAACACGTGAATGATCTCTTATGTATTGTGAACACCGAAATTTCCATGAGTGCGTTTGAGTAACGTGAATCAAGGTGCTCATCATCACGCAGGTTAGTGTTCAGTAATATTTTAAAACATAACTGCAGTGTGGCAGCACCACTAGAATTGCAAAGCTGTCGTTGCCGTGTCGTTCAATGAAGTACCGGCCATTAAGTAAAATAACAATTTAACTTTTGTTCTATTCGAACATCCAATTATTTTTTTTCCTTATATCGGCTTAGCTTTGTGAACCGATTATCATTAGCTGATTGTTTCGTGTTTTGAAAGGATTGGGAATATTTTAAAGCCAACTATTGATTCCCGCGATTGAAATTCGACCTTAATTCATATTGTCCACGAGTTATTTCACGATAATATCAATTATACTTTCTGTTATATTTTATTTATTTATTTGGCAATCCAACAGCGTTTTCATAATCACGTACTATAACTTTTAGTTGACAACTATCGTAAAGATTGTATTATACAATACGATTAAACGTTATTACAGTAATGCTAAAAATGTGTGTCCAAGTATGTTATCCGTCCGTGTGTGTGACTAGCTATGTGTGTATTTCTACTAACAATAGCTAAAAACCATCTCGATAGAAAAGGCTTTTTCATTTAAAAAACCGCACTCAAATCGGTTCATCCATTTGGTAGCTGTAAAGCAACATATAGACGCAAAAACCTATTGAATAAATTTACAGTTAAGAAATAAACATGTTTTCAAGTTAACGTTCGACTTCTAAAGTCTAACGTCACTTAGCCTGATCCCCGCTTGTACATACTAATAATAATTAACACCTCTCAGGCACTAACTCCTCTAATTTTTCTATAATCAATGTGTTAATAACATGTATCATAGCCTTTTTGTTTTAACTATTCGCGTATCGATAAACGACTGAACGTGAAATTTCTGTCCCGGATTTTGTACTTACGAGTTGGTACCAAATATTTGGAACCACGGACATATATTACAATGTCTTCTTGGTACATTTTTTGTACGATACGGGATCTGATTCAGTAGGAACGAAACATTTCAAGCAACTTTGAACCTTGTGTAGTTTATAATAGGTATATTCTACAGTTTATTAATGTAAAGTATATACGAGATTCAGTATATTGAAGGCTAAAACCAGTATTAGAGGACTTAAACAATGTGTTCCATCTTATCTTGCTATTAAAGTTTTGCTATTTAGCGATTACAGCATAGATGTATTGCAATAGTTTAAAACTCAACAAACAAAAATTTACTTTAAGAATTATCAGTACAAATAAAAATATTTGCCATTCTTTATATTTATCACCGAACGATTCAGGATATAGAATAAAAGTTAAAATATGTTTTCATAAACCTGACAAAACAGTAACAATTCATTTTGAATGCATTTAATATTTGTTAAGCTTCTGATTTCAAGCAATCGCGGATTTCTAGTGAACAATAAAACAAGTCTTCAAGTTAGTAAAACGGGTATCTACACACATAATGTAGTGTACGTACAGACATACGACCTAGATTTCAGTCAGCTTCATTCACGACAGCATTCGAGAATCACACGCTCCAAATGTTGTATTTTGTACACTGAAGGTGTATGAATGCACGATTCACGTTATGGAACATAATTAAAATGAATATTGAAAGAAAGTGAATTTACATTTGAAATAATTGTTTCAAGTTACGCATAGTTAACTTGACCTGAAGAAGACAGCGGGTATTTGCTAGATTCACAAGGCTCAGGACCGGTCTGAGTGGCGCATATTACAGGAGGCCTATGTCCAGCAATGGACCTTTAAAGGCTGATAGATAGGTATACGTCGGCGTGACATGTGATAGGTCAGTTTGATTATTTTGTAGACGATGCAGCAACGCATATAGAAGGATATAAGGACACGTTGAGGTTTACTTTGCAAGTAAGTATTTAGATAAGCCTTTAAATTTTTTTTACAAAATGGAGAATAAATCCATTCTCATATCACAAATGCGAAAGTATGTTTGTTTGTTTGTCCTTCTTTCACGGCGCAACGGAGTGTCGCTACAGTATGATTTTTGGTTTGGAGATAGTTGGAAGGACGACAAGTACTATAGGCTTCTTTTTACTGCGAATAAACATATATCTCATTTATATGAGAAGATCCGTTACGATGTATATTTGAGCCCAATTCAAGCAAGTGTCTAACAACAAATTGATTCGAAGCAACTAGTGATAGAAATTAATTGACAACGTTTTTATTGCTGTTCTTATATTTTCTCTATTTAATTGCTCTAGTTCCGTTATTATAATTTATTAGGGACATGAAATTTTAAGTAACTAAGTGGTTTAATATAATCACAAAAAACGAGTTACAGGATCTTTATTAAAGTTCCCCAAATAGAGAAGATAATTTAGTTCATCATTTTTAAGTTGCGTTAGTTTCTTCACAAAATTGCGACAATTATCAAACATTTACAACTATATATTTCTCATAATTATTATGAATTTTTTAACCTACTTGCAAGTCGTAACGGGAAATTTCCCGTTTTGTGTACTCCGACATTACTAATCCACTTACGCGTTTAAACACTTGCGGTTAATTCGCGAGTGGTATTCTGACTAAGCTCAAAAAATACGTTACTCATCTGAAATCCAACCGCTGGTGAAGTCATCAGTAATCCTAGATTTACACATCTTTGCGGGTCGAATTGTGTTAATTTATGAAATTACACTAACAAATAGAAACTTCTAGTCTGTTTGAATAAACCTAATCAGAAACTAACGGTCATATTGGCTTAGCTGAGAGTTGCTAAAACATTTAAACAAATACAATTTCAACCCTGATCCGTCACAAAAAAGAAAACTATGTTAAATCTAAAAGAATTGACCACTAATTTCCAAAAAATATCATATCGTATTGTAAATTGATCGCATTAAAATATTTTATTTCACATGTTAGAAACTTGATGTTGTAAAAACCTTCACTTATAGACGATTCGCTGGCAAAGAAACAGATAACCAGGTATAAACTATATTTCGTATCATATGAAAGATCGTACAAGTAATTACATAACTTATCGTACTAAGTACCTAAGTACAACTGACTATGTATTCAAAGATAACATTTACTGCAATGTTTAAGAAAAGCCATGACAATCGAAGAAACAAACTGTTTAACAAAATGGCTGCCAGTCTAACGTTCGTGGGATATAGTCATAAAGTCATTCTTAAAACTATTGCCAATCAAAGGTCGTCGAACTTATTCTGAATCCAGTACAACTATTGTACGAAGCTAAGAAAGATGTATTGAATAAATTATTATAAAAGAAAATAATCGACAATTTAATGTAACCTTCAGAGAGCACATTTGAACGCAGTAGTTTTTGTTGACGTCTTTGTATATATAATTTTTACGCTTCTTTGAAAATGGCAGAGTCCATTGTATTCTCAGTACAATAGATGCAGACATTTTCCAGTGAGCATTAGTCTGGTAATGTTATATCAGTTTCTTTTTTAATATTAGTCGTCGAAAAGGGTTTCAAAAGCTATAACACTAATGAATATAAATGTGTGTATGTTTGTTGTTTGACCTCGTTAGTCATGAAGTCTCCACATTTATAAATATTTGGAAACAGGCATGTCACAGACTCGTTGTCGGCCAAGAAACGGTAATTCCGTGTGTTATTGTTGTCATATGAAATGATTATGGCTTCTATCATACCCTTAGCTTTCCATACACAATATGAAATGGCTGAATATTACAAAATAACAATGTAATGTAACATGTAATGTAATTGCATAGATAAAATTCTTACCTGAACTCCTCGCTTGTACGTGCACCCAGGTCTCCACGAAAACACCAACTAATATCAAACACATAACAGTTTTGAACCTAGTAAAGCTCCATCGTTCTCTCGCGAATCTACCTCTACACCTCACGTAATTGCCACTATCACTACCAGTCGTATTTTCAACTTTATTGTTTAAACCGTACATACTATTATTGCTACACACTCCCCCATTTCTTTCTTCTCCATTCTGGTCTATATCGCTATTTTTGTCTATGCCCCCTCTGTCTTCTAGAAGTGATTTAAGATCTAGTAGAATCTTTCGTTTGGTTAAAACTGTGTTCTCTAAAGGGCCCAATGGCTGGGTTGGTTGCCCAATCATGATTGGTTGGTGGTTGTGGGTGGTGTTAAATAGTATCTTCATTTGAGTTCTGGTCAAATCGCCGCATCTTGGAATTGCATCTGAAACAAAAAAAAAATATCTTAGTTTGAATATTTAAATCTATAACCAAATTTATTTGCACCAGTTTTAAAAATAAACTGTCTTATAACTATGTTATCGAGTTACGATATCAGGCGTACTATAAAAATAAATAAAAAGTTTTTTTGCTTAAAAATTCTGTTTTAAAATTTTACCTCCGCGCTCCAAAAAGGTTAAAACCTAACTAACAACTTAATAGGGTAAACGTTGTTATACGCCGCGACGTCCATAAATTCCCTATTTCACAAAAAGATGACGGTATTGGTGCGAAAATAAGTGCAAAACACGATGGCGACAATCTAATAAGCAATTCATCAGATGTGACAGTGTGTGTTATCGTGTGATGCACGGACGAGAGGGAGGGGACTGGGGAAGGGGGCGGAAGCTGAAGACACCTGCGTCCCACTGTTAGAGATAAAAGAGAAGTAAGATGAACTCGTTCCAAAGCCGGATTAACGATCAGGTCTAGACTCGCACTAATGAGGTTTTGTCGAGCTCTCGTTGTTTTTGATCGATAGTGGAGGTAAGTGTTTGAGCGGGGTTAAAACCGACATTACCTTCACGACGACTCGTTGGGGACAAGCTGTTAGGTTGTCAACTTTACTGTGTCATATTGAGGTTGTATATTTTGAAAAACAAACTTTTTTTTTTATTATAATAGACTACGATTAGATTTAAAATATTTTTAGTTGTTAGCGTAATCGGAATATATTATAAATATATTTCATAAAATACGAACACTTTTTAAAAAGTATAGCTAAGCTTTATAAATTTGTTACCTAATCAATATCATTTCTTCCTATACATATATGTACTAACACAATTACTTAGAATCTTCGAAATGTTCTCGAAAACTCTCCGTAAACTTCCACTATCACAACATTTTTGCATCTGTTTTTCAGCGGCAATACATTCCACTCGCACGCTATTCCGTGTTTTTGTTCCGTAGCTCGAACAAAGGACCGAAAAATGATTTTTGCCTTTACTGTAGTGACTTCATCGCAATTTCGTTTCGAAATTGAAACGCTCTGTTTGGGGTATCAGAAAACAAGTAGAACAAGTTTTTACACTCCAATCGGGATGCATACACGAATTGGACCGGCTATCAGGCCCAGGTGCGGGCTAGCGCTCAAGCTGTCTCATTAATCTCCCCGAAACCATTCTTATCCAGCCACATTAGTTGGTCGAGTGCGAGCCAGGAGAACAGAAACCTAAAACTTCTTGGAACGTGTCTGACGTTTTAAAAGCACAAATATAAATCTGCAACGCTCTTCAAGATTTAAAAGCTTTGAAATTTATCATGTTCAACGGGAACCCCTTACATTTATCCTTGTATAATCTCACCGAATTTACGATTATTTTCATGAAATAAATAATAAATGTTCAGTGAATTACGAGGTAAATAATTACGTACGTATGTATAAAAAATATGTTGCCTAAGTGTCCCTTTTTCAATCAAAAGACAAGAAGATGTTCCTAAAACATACAAAATACTTGAGGATATTTGTGACAATGTGATCCATATTTTAGATATCAAATCGAACGGAACAAAAGGGTGCAATCCCGAGACGAAGATCACGTATCAACTATATTTCTATGCCTAACGACCAAAGGAATTGTTCGTTCTTGTCACAGGATAAAGTAGGGGTCCGGCGAAGATCGTAACTGAAAATTGTTTCTGCTCCCCCGAGGACGTTTGAAAGTTCAGGTGGACTAACTTGTTCCTGAGAACATCGCAGGTGCCATGAGTTATCGTGTCGTGCAGCCACTTTTATTGGATTTAAGAACATCGTTTAACGCTATTTATAACGTTTAAGCTTGCTTAAAAATAAACAATTCTGTTAGGGTAAAATCTTTTAAAGAAATTGCTTAGAAAAATATTCTTTAAAAGAAACAATTTAAAATGTTTTCGTTAATTAGATCCCTTCAAAAAT
>DWPA01002660.1:0-15389 GCA_018251375.1 Calpodes ethlius
AATTATAACGTCCAGAACCGTTATTGTTGTAGTTAATGTGTAGTCATTTCAATGTAGCTTTTAAAGAGTACCTTCCTAAGATGAAAGTGTTGCCATGTATGGCAAAAAAACTCATTTTCTTTGCAATTATCGGGAAAGTATTATGTCAAAAAAACTTCCAATACTTGTGTGCGTGTCAGTGTTCGTACGTACATAATATTATTATATTCATGCATATATTTTTGCTGAATTTTAGGAAACCATGGTATTAAAAAATTAATCATCTAGGTGTTATAAGTCTATCCCATAATTAAAAAAAGATGAGAGAAGACAGAAAGAAATGATTTTTGTTACTTCATTGTGTTCTTTAGAGTACATAACTGCTTTCATAACGTTTCCATTCCATTACAAATTTCACAATGTATCTTGAAATAAGTATGATAATATCTTCGTAAAGAACCAAGAAATGTCTCTTTCAAATAAGTAGATTGGGCCAAGAAGTTTTGCGTATTGTAACCTTAAACGCACTGTTCCACACAAATCCCCAGCGAAAAGATTCCATTAAGAAAATCAAAAAAGGTCTGCTCAGTTCACGGGCCGCGACTATTTTCATTTAGCAAAAACAACCCATAAATTGTCATCTTAACGAGATTTCTGTTTTTGCCGAATTCGCACCCTTGGGACTTGGTGACTAGGAATTCGATGATGTTCCTACTTCATGAGGATTAATACGTCGGCAGCTTTTACTTAATAAAATTGTATATTTTATCAAGAAACTAATAAACCGTCCTCGTTTCGTCTTTTTGTCTTAGTCTATTACAGTCTATACATTGATATGACAAAAAAACAAACAAGTATAACATTGATTAAAAAATTATGAAGGTTCTAAGTAAAAAAGTAATTTTATGTCAATATCCTCCGCAAACAGTATATTGAAAATGTAGATAATTAACTTATTACGCACCTGGCAGCTTAGTAACTTTCTTTACCTGTAACTTTATCAAAATTACTTGCAGTAACCATCTTTGTCATCAATTAAAGACATTGTCGTAGCCGACGAAGGAATGATGAATGAACACGTAAACCGTCATTACTATGACAGTATTCATACGAAGAATAATGATAATCAGATATGAATATTTTATTCACAGAACAATACTTTGAAAACACGTTTTGTTGGATAAACAATAAACATATTTACTTTTCACGCCACCAAGCCATTTTGATATATAGAGCGAAATTTAAAATTGTATTTAATTGTCTCTATAATTACATGTCTACGGAGGTACAAGTTATTTATCATGTAAAAACATTTCGAAAATTCAAGACTGGACATAAATATAAACTTTGCATAAAGTTAGTTTGAATATACTGAGTATACTATACTCAAGTGTAACATTCGATAAAAACAAAAGATAACTGTCACATCAAAATTTTCTTCGACTAGGAATCTTGAAAGCCTAAAGACGTCTTTGAGAAGTGATGATATATATATAACAAAGTTTAGTTAATATCTTACTACGTAATATAACAAATAGCCCGCAACTTGCATTATCAATCAGTATTATTCTGGTCTGGTGTTGGCACGGGCGCCGCATTGGTACGTGCGTGTTAATACTGAGCTACGCAGGGTGCGTGCAAATACAAGTAGGTATATAGATATAGAGCTTCCCTGATCAAACTTTCTTCTTCTTTTTAATTAATACAAAGTTCAATTGCGCAGTCGGAGTGTTACTACCAAACTTTTGTTGATGACTTATTAATTTTTGTATGTGAATTGTATGCAATAACGACACAACCTTAAAATTTTAACTGAATATTCGCTAAAGTAAAATGTAGGGTGTGTCAGCAAGAGTGACACAAATAGATCCCTGCGTGTCATCAATAGTTACACGTGAGTTTCTTGGTTATAAAACGAACGAACGAACTCGGCTTAAAATATAAGGAAAACACTATAAGTGGCAGAAAACCTATTCGCCTCGCTTGTAACACCTTTCGATCAAGTCAAGCAAAAAGCATACATACGTCGATGTTCTCATTTACATTCATGATGCGAAACAGAAGCTAAAAAGAGCTAATGTTTGTAAATTGAGTGCTAATTCGTTTTATTACCCTTTTTTGTTAGAATAAGGGCGGTATTTTCCACGACCTCACACAATGCACAGTCCATAAATGAAGTGTCTTTAATTATTTATTTAACTTATCGCATGTAACATGAAGTAAATTCTATACTTTGGTAATATGTACTTAATTTTTCTACTACTTATACGGCAACATAATCGCTTAAAATTGAAAAATTCGCAATAAAAAGTGCTTATCTATCCAACAACAAAACTGAAACCACTTCAAAAGTCTAACTGAATGAAATAACAAGTAACTTCGCATAATAACAAAATAACAAGGAACTTCACATAATAACAAAGTTTCCTATTGCATGAGTATTAGAACTGGAACCGAATGAGCTTCGCAATATCATAATTAAAGTGCCGTTTACAGTTTGGGTTCCCGTCACGTGATACCGTTGCCCAAATTATCCGGGCATCGTGTCATCTTGTCCCAATCCAATATGGCGCCATAAATCCTTAGGGGAGGTGGCTGGGGGGACGTCACTCAAACTTTCTCTGTACTCCGTCTTGCGTTCTCGTCTCACGAGCTAGGGGCGGTACGGACAGACCCTTAGTAGACGCTTATCGATAATGTACGCGAATATTTCGATGTTATGTTGATTTTAAAATATATATTTTTTTAATCTCAGCAGTTCAGTTTTAAAACTTAGTGCATATTATTTTTATTAGATATTTTTTTCTTAAAATAAAGTTCAAAAATAGTATATTGTGTGCTTTTAAAAGTCTTCTGATTTGGTCTACACACATTAAAATTCTTAACTTTGTAGTTAAAAATATTTTATTATAACATTATTAACTTATAAACATTTAACAAACTTAAACCTCTCATAAAACTCATAATTCCATGCATACAAACAAATCTCCTATATTAACATATATTCTAAAACAAACTTTATTAATTAAGACACAAAACTTGTTCCAAACATGACTCAATTATATCTTTAGAAGCTTAGTATCTTCCGAGTATATAATTATGAAGGGCTCGAAATATTTATTAGGTAGACTATTTCTGCTAACGGTACCGGAGCGGGAGCGTTGGTGCGCTTCAAGGAATTCTCAGATAGAGTTCGAGCTACGGTATGAGTAATCTCTTTTGTTTTTCTAAGAATACCCGACACGGCCGCCGGCCGTACGATTATCGGCTTGTTTTCTACATATGAACGTTGAGATAATGTACAGATATGTGAATCCGTTGAATAATTTAAATACTCAGTACAATCTACCTATAGCGCGGGCAACGACCGAGATAAATATTATATATAGAATTTAAACTGTACAAATATGAACTTTAAACTGTAGTAACCTAGGTTAATTGTGAATTAAAAAAATACGGTAATCTCATATAATATTTTAGTTGCAATGCAAACTGAACCATATACAATTAAGTTAAGGTGTTTAACCACAAAGCATGAAATTTATCTTGCCTTTTAATGTTCGGCTTTAGTTTAACTATTGATATATTTTTCATTGCTATTATGTTTTAGCTAACCTTTGTGATTGATGATAACTATGAACTTTAGTCTTAGTAATTAATTTATATTCGTTATAAAAAATAATTATATATTATATATTACACGTATCATGTAGAATTCAATACCGATAGGTTAGCCTAGCATTTATGTACTCTGCATTCTCATCTTCGTCTTACAACACAAAAATGTACCTTACGGATACGTACTTAAAGACTATATTTGCGGAATATATTCTGCATATAGCCAGTAACCGTTTTCGTATTTCAACCATAGTTAAAGTTTTTACTTTGTATTTTTTTTTACTATTAGTATTTCTATCAAATAACTCCACACTAGAACAACATAATTTGGGGTAATGACAATTCCCAATAATCTATATATTTACTATCCTCAAAACGTTGCCTAGCAACTATTAAAAACTTCATTGTTTTTTTAATATTTTACTAAGTTTGTATCACAAGGTATATATATATTAAGGACAGATAGGTTATTAAAAAAGGCCGTAAATTAACACTAAAGTCAGTTACTACGATATGATAGTTAAAATGAAAAGTATAACATTACAATAATCATAAATCTCAGACTTTCAAGTTTTGTTGTAGTTGTATATACCGAGTATATTCAAACTGGTTATGTCACCCCACTGACCTTTTTCAACACGACAGAAACATCCGTTATCTAATTATGTATAACGAACGCTTTATAATACATAAAGGAAGGGACTGTAACCTTCTTAGTCTAGAGATTTTATCTATTTGCTACCATAATTGGCGTTATGAAGCTAACAAACCGCGACCAAATGACCACAGTTGACAACCGACCACAATACGCAATGGCAATCTGACCACTAATGAATCAACATCGATAGTAGGTCTGTTCAAATAAGAGCGGAGTCCAGGCGGAAAGCGAGGATGTCCATGTATGGAATTATATATCGGTGCAGTTATAGTATGTAAAACCTATTTTAAAGGATTTACTTTGATGTACGATTCCCATTTAATAACGTTCATCCATAATGATACTGCCTGCATGTTTAGTCAACGAATACTTTGCACAGAAATCTCATTTCAAATAAAAAAATATATAGTTTTGTATAATTTCGATTTCATATACATTTTTGCTTTAATTATCTTTTTTATATGTATTATATAATCAGATAATGATTAAATTTACCTCGTGTTTAGCATATATAATAATCAAATCAGCACAATACACAATTACTTTAATTTACAACGAATCTATTCAGTTTTGCTATATATGCATATTAAAAGTTTTATGTCAAAATTACTATCTAAATGATGCTACCAAAATACTCACGATTACTGGCATATGCATAAACTCCAAATATGAGCGATTGAAACACGACCAAAGAATCATCACATAGCCTCGTAAGAGACTATACTTTACAACACATAAAGGATTCTAACTCAAACAATATAATTACACAAAGCAATATCACACTACATCTACCAACCTAACTCATTTATCCACCCTCGCAAAATCAAATTAAGAACCACCATTATCCGAACAGACACTAATACGGTAACTCGCGTGACCATATACCACACACCGTGGTAAGTATAAAATCGCGGTACCTATTGGTTTTCAATAAAGTGACCATCCATCACACCGTCTTAGCGCTCCGGGGGTCGACTATATTAGAAAACCGTCGACGCCTCGGCTTAGCCGCTTATGTACTAAGTGGAGACTGTTAGGTGAGAAAATAATATAGGAGTTTCAAGAGACGTTACGCTGCAGATTTAGTACATTAATTTATTACTTGTATTTAAGTGCGTTGCGAATACAACTCGTATAAAGTTTAGGTGCATAAAAGTTGATATTTTTTGAAGAGCTAACGAAAAATCACTAAATATAAATAAAGTAAGTAAGAATCTATAACGATATTATATAAAAGTATTTAAAAATAAAACAAACGTCATATCCTTGGGAAACTTGGATATAAATTTAATAGAAAATACTGCAAATCAAAAACTTACATAGAAGAAAAATCTGTGATACACATAACGTATACATATTTAACCGTATCCAAAACTATGGTAACAGAAAAGAAAATGTTGCTCGATCAGTTTTTAAAAAGCATAATAACGTATGCTAATATCATAACCAAACCTTAGTCTGTTCAAGTAAAGAATAATAACTCAGTAATTGAGCAATATAACCCACAGTGATTAAATCCAAAAAAGTTGTGTGAAAGCTTCTCAACAATCTACCTAATTAGTGAAATATTATACATTCATACTAATTTATTTTGTTTATGACGGATGTCTACGACTTTATGGTCGTCATAAAAGGTTGCGTCACTTTCTAGCAGGTAGGTACGTATACCATGCTTTACAAGCTGGTTGTTCAGGTCCCGTTGGCTCCATTAATTAATTAATGCCCACTACAAAGGTATTACAAACGTAAAGTCGTGGGTCGTGAGCTATAAAAACTTTAGTATACGATATTTAAGACATAAATTATGAACTATATACTTACCGAGCGAATACCAAGCCCGTCAAAACAACATCAGTCAACGAATTTACGTAAATGAATTCTATTTATACCAACATCGTCTAGAAAACGTTGAATGTTCAGACTTTAGATTATGGAATATTAATATCTTCTTAAGGCTATCAGATCAAGATCATCTTAACGAGAGCCGAGATCACTGATTCACGAAACATGAAATAAAATATGTTACCTATTGTACTGACGTTTCGTAATAGAGACACTCATAGTTTTACTGCGTCGTAAATTATTTTCTGAATTGCATTTTAACAAAACGCAAATGTACAACAACGCAGCTGTAATTACTTATAATGTTATTCATTATGAGCATTGTTTTGTCTATGGGGAAAAATGTGGAATTAGAATGCGTGAAGAATACTTCGTTGCAACAATAAAACATTTCGTACTGAACGAATTTCAACTTTAATCCCTTGCGCTAAGGTTCAACAAAGGTGCAAAGTTGTATTTGTATATCCGTGTACTACCCGCTGCGTTTATAAGCATAACGGCTAGCTTGAGATCATGCGGTCGAGCATTTTGGGGTTTGGACAAGCATTAATTATGTATACAATAGCCGGTTATTGTTTCCTAGGACAAGGCTGATTGTTTAGACATTTTGCGTAATTTGTGCAACGCATGCGACAATTGAAAGCCGGTACCATTTTTTGTTTGAAAAGTAAATCAACCCAATTTTTTATAAATTCTAAACCTTGCGAAGATTGGTATTTTAGTATCTTTTTTTAATCTAGATCAGTATAGAAATTAATAAAAGTGTCTTAGTTAGGTATCACGTATTATTAATTACAGTAATTACTGATCATATATTAATTGTAAGGTTTTGAATAGGTAAAAACATTTGAAAAAAGCACGGTCATCATCCAATTCAGGGTCTATTGCCCCCAACCAACTCGGTTCCTGTGGTAATTTATGTGGGCAGTAAAATTATGATTAGCGCATCGTCCGACGGCATAGACAAGTCACTCAGCGGGACTTTTATTGCTTTATTTAGGCAACGTGGGCACTTCCCTGAACTACGATCATCTGCTAACCTTATAAAACATGTTTTTTATCATAATCAGTATTAGAGAATAACTTTAAATCACACTAATTTGTTTTAGAGGGTTTTAGGACCGCGGTGCCTATCATGAGATCCGTTTGATTCGGTTTTTAAAAAAGGCGCGACAACAATGTTAACACGATCGTCGTAAATTTTATGGCCGCTGTGATGAGGCGTGAGAATTCTTAATGGCCAGTCACAGAGTAACCTCAACCAGATCTTTTAGAAATAAATTTAACGTGAAATTAGTGACGCAATGAAATCACATTTTAATTTGTTGTGATTAACTATTATATTTATTTTGTTTTATAGGTGTAATGGTGCCAAATATAGTTGGGGATACCTAAAGTTGCCTAGAAATAAGAGGTGGCGAAGTTATAGAAAAAAGACCTAATATCTCAAATGTCAAATTGTGACATTGAGTGATTTGTAGCTAAGCTCCGCCTGTCCCGTGTTTCAAACATCACTGCTCGGAGCAGACAGCTGAGCTCTAAGCTTTAACGGGCGCAACCGAGTTGCATACACCTGTTCCTCTCGCACTCATTCAAAATGCCTATCTCCGTTTCGTAGATCGGATAAGACTCCATCCTATTCTATAAACGGCACTACCTATTACATGGTATACTTACCTGAGAGCTTTTGTGAAAAAGTTCAACGCTTTTTCTCGGTGCAGTTTATAATATAGTGTATGAAGATTTTGTGAGGAGCGTATTGCACAAGGGATTCTAACGGCAATGCATTGTTCTGGTATTTCGTGACTGAAAATATTATATGACAGTCTGCCGTCAGTTTTTGTGTCCTCTTAAAATTAATGGTATTGTTCCTCTTATAATAATATTCGTTTGAATAACACTAACCTATATTTTACTTCGTGAATTACCAGTTGTATTAAGAAGCACCCTGGTATGTACCTGTAAATAAGATAATTTATTACATATTAATAAACGTATATTATTATCTTTAAACTTAAAAAATAAAACTTTTGCACCATCACACTTTTAATATCGATCCATAATATTTTAAATAAAAAAAGAAATTAATAAGTATCTATTGGGTAATATAATTTACAATTACTTAGTAGTTATTATAACGAGTGAAAATTATCCTAATGAAAAGTTTTTACTGTTCTTGTACAAATTACATAGGTATTCAATAGAGGATAAAAAAATAGCACACTATACGCATTTTTGATTTTCCAAAATTGTGTGCGTCTAAAATGTTAATTATGACTAGCTTGAGAGGGCATTATGAGACACGCTCAGTGTAAAATACAATAATAGTTTGCCTTGCCATGCGCGTGGCCAAAGGTGTCGTAATAAACGACAGAAATCGGCTCCCAGCTCGGTGGTAGATCTTAGCATAAGGATTATATTATCAATATTATTATTAAGTCATTAATATTATACTCAACTAGTATAATGGCCGTTGCTGTGCAGCCTGAATGGCTAGCTACCATTCTCTTGTTTGAATTAGTTTTCGAACAAATTACTTGTAACTCACAAAACAAAACTTAACGCAATTTAACCTCATTTAATATAAATGTATTTGTTTTATTTACTTAAAACCTCTGACCTATTGATATAAACAGTACTTAGGTATATATTGTACATAAAGAACATAGAGCAACGATCTTAAACGTTTAAGAAATCGATCGATCTCCGTCTGAGTAACACTTACTTCAATTGCACACATGCATCATTAGAATGGCGGTAATTCTCAGATAAACTACCAAATGTTGAACGCATTTACAGTCCTACTGAAGTACCGCATTAATTACTCAATTCACATCTGCTTTTAATGAATGCCCGCCTATGATCAGCCCTTTCGAATTTAATCTTAGTAAGAAAATATTCAGTTGATGTAACGTATTATTAAAATGTAGGTTAATGACGAATGAATCTGAGACACCTATTTCCGGCGGAATGTTACAGACGCTGTAATTCGTAATATCCCGTTCAAAACTGATTTATGTGATTGACATTCTATTGCCGTTTATGTTTATTAGAATCCGTTTATTACTAACAATATTTATATACCTAATCTATGTAAGTCTGACTGTGTAGATTTTGAATAAATTGATCGATTAAGGAAAAATTTACAAGATATTCGAATATTAATGATTAAAAAATTATATGGCTATGCCACAATCGAAAAGATTGCGTTGTTATAAAATTGTCAATTTTAATAACCATAAAGTTAATACCAAAATTACAAACAATATCTGACTAGTTAGTGATCTATTAAACTCTTACGTCATACATGTGGCAAGACAGAAACTTGTGAAATTTTATTGTTGTTGCCAAATCACATCTGAGTCTCGTCATGTAATTTTTAAACTTTTAACATAACTTACTCCCACGTACTCAATGACGTCACATTCCCGAAATCGATTAAAAACTTTGAACGAGCGACTCGACAGACAGATGCTTCGTTTTGTCCATCCAATCTGTCGTCTCAGAGTATCCCTCTAGATATAAATAGGTTTAAGTGGCAAAGCCGCCGACTTGGGCCCTTCGCCCTTCGAGATAACATCGCATTAGGGCAATGGAGAAAAAATAACCCACAGCTACTGGTTTTTGTCACATTATACATATCGGAGAACTGATAAATTATTAATATTTACTTCTTATAATTTTTCATTTTTATTTAAAATGTATTTTGTTATAAAATAAGTATATACTTGCGTTATAATATTTTTTTAATCATAAAATTAATTTGTTAAAAAATAATATTAATAACATACGCACCTAGTAATTGAAGCAAAATTATATAAAATCAGTGAATTAAGTTAAATCGATAAAAATTACCGCTTTAGAACAACGTTTGAAAGGCGAACACGTACAACTATAAAGATTTGAATAGTACAAACTAATGAATTTGTCCTAAGTATCACTACAACTTGGTAAAGTTTTAGTATATAATAATGCTGAATAATTTTAGTCGCTAACTTAATAAATATTTTTCTACCTCATAGACCTGGGAATATTGAATATTGCTGAGATTTACAAACCTCCTCCAAAAATGTATCCATAACAATTACCAAGCTGTTTAAAATGTTATGAATTATGTTCAAAGCAAGGCGAGTTACTATTTAAATATAAACAATAAATACCTACTATACGTCTGAACGCTATGAATTCTTGTTTAGTTGGCCTAGGGCATTAATTCATTACCTGTCACCAAACGAGGTAATGAGTGAATTACGTAATCATGCCTGGCATACATAGCCCTAACGCCTCAATTAGGGCTTGAAATATTAATTAGGAAGTTTAGGCGATGAATGCAGCTGAATTATTCTTACGTTATTAATATATTATGGAATAATATAAACATTACATTCATGTCAGTATGGCAATTAGCATTAACCCAGTTTTTCTTATAACTTTATAAATAATAGTTTACTTTATAAAATAGGAAACCTAGATTCATCACAGTACTCGTCAGGACGAATCATACGACCTTCCGTCATCAGACGAACTCTGTGGCACTATTATATTGCATTAATATCCGATTCGTATATATATACAAAATTTCAGCTTAATCTCAGCTCAAATTTAATTCTGAAGATTTGATTACTGACTGATAAGGCAAATTAAACTTAATAAAAGCTTGTAAAGAGAATCAGATTATCATGGTCGATTCCATATCATGATAGATTCACTATCTATAGGTATGTTAATATTTTATCGCTTGTTATACTATCCTTTACATGTAACATTACTTAATCGTTATATTTATCACACCTATACATATCAAGGATTTCTTATTACAAAATTATTCAATAAAAAAGAATGCATGAATAAGTAAATTAATGAAAGTTTAATTTTCCTTGCATAATAATGTAAGACTTTTAAAACAACAAGACGTTATTAAGTTAAAAACTGTTTTTTTAATACAATAACAAGTATAAAACGGATTTGTTACAGAGAAAGTAGTTATTTTCTAAGATCAAAAAGCTCAAATCAATTTGTTCATGGGTACAGGTAATTTATATGTAGAGAAATTACTTATAAAGCTGCGAGAATGCAACATCCTTCTCTAAACTGGTTATTAGAAAATGGCATTGGACATGTTGAATGGAAATATTTTCTGTGTGTTTGTCAACGTCACATTTTAATACAAAAATAATGAACAGCTTTATGGATTTTTTATTACTCAGTTAAATTTTATTACTCATTCAATAATTATACCCAATAGTTGAGCTTTAATTCTTATACTAGATAATTTCAATATCAAAATACACTTCACATGTTACACCAAAAATACCAGGTATGAAAGACTACCCAAGTTTGGAATTAATTCCTACTAAATAATTTAAGCCTTCACAGTTGCTGGTAAATTGGCTATTGTTTTATTGTAGTATTATAGCGAGCAAAGTGTTCTTACTTGTTGTAATCAAACCCAAAGATTTACTAAGGCGATAATTATGACAAATGTATTCAAAACGTCAACAACTCAAGTAGCATTTCACTGAGCCAAAACCATAATGAATTATGGTATAATACTTTGTTGATTATTATCTTTAATCGTTTCTAGGTTTTTACATCAAAAAAGCGTTAGAGTATGAGTCATTATCAAGATGAAAACGATTACTCGTTACGTGTTGTGAAATGATATCATGTAGAATTAATGAAGCGCTTTGAATATTTGACTAGAGCGATGTAACGCTCGATAACAACATATGAAGTAACTTGCAGGTGCAAATTGATAATCTAAAATATAAATAGAGACTGTGACCTTTTGTATGCGATTCCCATAAAAGTGATAATAAAATCGATTTTATGTAAATATTCACTGATATCAATATTTGCAAGCACTTACATCACTATTCATTGCTAGGCCATTCTACTGAATTTACTGCAGATAGATACGATTTAAAACTGTATGATTAGTAGTCAAGAAGGGTTGATAGTCATTATTTTAATTATAACGTTGGTGTGAAATTATGAAGCCTTGTTAAGTTACGCGGTTGATTATCGACTCACAGAATTACAGTAGTAGAAGGTGATACTATGTTGTTAGTTCAACTAGGTTTATAACGTAAAGATTGCTGAACAGTTATTAAATTGCTAATGTCATGACTCAGTATTTAATAACTCGGTTGCAAACGTCGATCGTTTTTATCGATAAGACTCTCACCTCCCACTTCCTACCTTTGCTCGTTTCTGGGTGGTTACAAGCAAGTTTAGCAACAGCAGGTGGTTATAAAAATTCTATACTTCCTTTTGAGTACGCTAAACTAAAATAGATTTGGGCTGATACCGAGATAACATCGAGATTGGATCGGAATCTCCAGACAATGTTCGGCCATTTTGGCGAGTCATTATCGAGCATTAGATTTTAAGATTGGAATCCAATCTCGATAACAGTGTTCTATAGCAATATCGAACGTCGGGAACTTTCTGTCTAATAGCGAATTCCCGTCACAGAGCGCTCGGTTCAGGGGTCTTATTCCGTAGGCGTTAAATCCACTAATACATTTCGAGCTCAGTGTCGACATCGGGCAAAAATCAGGGCGAAACGCGCCGCCCTGCATAGCAAACAGGCGGAATTGAAGGAAAATGTTCTTCACTACTACACTTCGTATTCCCGAGCCGATATTCAGTGTAGTGTAGTAAATGATATTAGCTTTTCGAAGTTCATACTGAACACATATTTGTAAACATTACTAATAAATTATTTCAATTACATTAAAATAACGAGTATAAAATGATATTGTCTAAAGTTTCGATTAAAATGATCCCTTTGCTCGTTATGGAAGAAATGTATTGCAATTGTGCAGCGCCCGTATATCGTATAAGTTGTTTACACTTGGTTACTAATAAGCGTTCGAGTAAAGGACCATGAGTGTTAAATGTGGTCTTACGAGTAATGAATCTTGCAGCATGCATCTATCGCGGCCAATCGTATAGTTACTTTTTATTTGCATCGACGTATTACTTTTACACTAACGAATAGATTATTTGACTAAATAACTTAGCTTGAAATTTCGTCACTCTACCGGTAAAAAATAAATCAGGTACCAGTACAGCTGCTATTATTGAATAAATTAGGAATGAGAAGAATGGATCCATGCAGTTATAATATAATAGATTCTGATCTATAGCAGTTTAAAAACTTATATTTATTTTTAACATTAAGAAACTTCGAGTGTTATAAAAAGCCAACTTTCTTTGTATCCAGTGGACTTTTTATCTTTCTACTTTTGCTATGGCTTTGCCTTTGTTTTTGCAGATATCTAAAACCGATTGTAGTCACATATCAGCTGGCCTGTCTGCCTGATTGTCAGCTACGTGTATACAAAAGATATATCATCTCAAGCATCAGTAACCACATTTGTTATAGTACAAATAGTTTAAAAAACTAAAAATATGCATTTATACAGCCAAAAAATTCATAAGTGTACTTGTCACTATTGAGGAATTTCTTAGACTGTACCTAAACCTATATATAATCTGGTTATTCTTCTTTAAACTTTGTGGGCCAAGAGAAAGCAGTTCTAATTCAGGTAGCAAGATTTTTCCCAACTAAACATGCTAACAAACATTACAAATTAAACAAAATCTTTAATAATTACACCTTACAACACTTACAATTTAGAAGTAAGTAAGAACACGTACACTGCATGGGTTACTGATTTACAAATAACATATAAAAGCGATGCGTCGTCTGCAATAGCCGCCATTACATAACAATTTAAAATAGCCGGCGTGCCCTACAACAAGAATTTCTGTGTTTGCAGTCACGCGACGTATTCCGTGTTGTCTGCGGAGATGAGGCAGATAGGAAACTAGCGTTTGCTTAATTGGCTCCTATAAATATAACTAAATGTAATTCTCTCCTTCTCGGTAATCTATTTGGTTGGTTAAATGTGGATGGCTTTGTGCGCCCAATCAATGAGTTTCATCTTGTTCTAGAAACGATGATTGTCGCTTGACATTTAGATTTCATCTTTAACTGTTATCTTTCTATTGCTCGTGACGTTTCGTTGTTCTTTCCTTTATCAATTAGTTAGAGATAAAACTGACTGTATATTTCCTGTTGGGACGATAGCTGAGCAGTTTTTGCTTGGGTCTTCTAGACTAGTGTGCCGGGTTTGATGACGACATACGTCTTTAAGTCTTTTGTTTGTTTGAATGTATTTAAAACAAACTGATTTGCTTTGATGAAGATGATGAAGTTTATCAAGTTTTATATGGTCAGCGTGGTAGTAATGGCGTGGATTGGCCGTTGTGAAAGAAGATCAACCCGCATTAAATGAATCATACAAATTCTAGTAAGAACTAATGTAGTCGAGATTATTTTAAAGATATATTTATTTATAATACAAATTTAAAAATTTTAATAGTGTTAATGTGAATTTATACAGTGACTTATTGAATTACGGTCTAATTTTGAACGTAGAGCGGGAATCAGTGCTACATCGTTATTGAATAAAAAGGTCTTATATTGTAAGAAGTTAAGATTTAACCTATCAAAATCGAAAAGTAAACGACTTTGACGCCAAAGATTCATGAGCTACATAATTTAAATTATCCTACGCATACAATAATGACAAATAGCTTGTAAGAAATCTACAATATGATATATAATATTTTATCTTAATATCAATTACTTCCTTGTTACTATTAATATTCAATCATGTAAGCATTATTAATAAAATCCCCGTTATCCGTTGCTATTTTTCTACAGAATTAAAAACAGGATATTATGAATGGTTCTTGTTTTGTCGGTGATATTTTAGGCAAAATGTCAGTCAATAGAAGGAAACTCACCCGTGGTAATAGCTTATGTTCAAGTTTAGTCGGATGTTATATTTTGTTTCGACATCGTATCGGCAAGCAGCCTTGAGTAGATGAGAACTAAAGCAATAAATACATAAAAACTGGATATCCCAATTAAGGGCATCCGAATGTCAACGTCACTCTTGTTGTGGCCTGAGTATTCATCAATGAAACAGTGCCTTCTAAACCGGTTCGAACTGGTAAAATTTTGAGACGATTTTAGATGCCTGCGGGTTTTTACTCATCAAATATTTTATATTTGATTCATTTCATTCAATGAATTTTTATTAATTTTTATCAATATACCTGTTTATTTGTTATTAAAATGAATTTCGAGGAATATTTATTTGTATAATTTATCACTATTTTTTAAATCGAATTCCTTTAAATGTTTCTTTGAATTGTTACTGCACTCGTTCTAAGTTTGAATGTGAAGTGATAATTCAAAGAAACATTTAAA
>DWPA01002661.1:0-15386 GCA_018251375.1 Calpodes ethlius
AAATAAAAATAATTATCTCAGTTATGAAGACTGATCAGCGCCAAGCAGGTACATAAATAATTTAAAACCTTATAACTGGATATACACAATTATAATATGCAGAAAAGTAATAGTCCAGCCCAGGTCATACAATCTGTTCAAATATTACGCGTATCTTTCAATTCTGCAGTTATTCCGATAATTTCTAATTCATGTTATGTGCTTATTTAAAATATATATTTTTTAGCTTAGACTAACTATCTCAAAGTAATATTTAATAATGATGCGTATAGTAAAGAAGCCGAATTTCCAAAAAGTTAAACAAAGTTCAAAGTATCGAAAACGTTGACACTCTTACTATGATCTTTCTTAACACATGATGGGTCAACACTCAGTCTGTTTTCGCTTTAAGGTTGATCCACTCCGTACGAAACATACTGTACAGAAGACTACATTTCAGAACAACGCCTGTCAGATGAGCAACTTTCATTTTATGCTAACGTGCTCTTTTGAAATATATTTTCGATAGAAATATTTCAACGAACTGAGCTACGGACGAATTTTCATTTCATTCAATTCATTTATTTCATGAAATGTTCACCCCCGCTTAAACCAAGATTCGTAGTGAAAAGCTCTCGACAACGATAAATGAAATGAATGCTTTTTTATTAACGCCCCTTCTTAAAAATAATTAATAAACCGAAGAACGATTGGCTTTCTATAATTTTGACGGATTCAATTATCCACAGATTCGATAAAGTTTCGAAATGGCTTTTTATATTGCAGGAATTAACTAAATAGATTTTCAAGCAAATTGGGAATTTTTGCAATTGCAAATTATATACAAAAAAAAAGGGAAGTATTATAAGTGCAGACACTTCAGAAGTGAATGGATGTACAATTATTTCAATTTAGTTCCATGATGTAATTAAAAATAGTAATATCGTAATTAATATAAATATAATAACGATCGATATTAAATATTAAGACCAATTTATAGATAATCACATAAATTAATTTTGGGCTGTTTTTAAAACTTGAAATACTGCACATTAAAATAATCATAAATATATTTTTTTAATTTTGTTCCCTACAAGCCGTATGTCTTTGCCATTCTTACTTTATTAAGTATTAAAAAAAATATTTTCTACTATTACTAGCTACTTTTTAATATTAATTTTATTGCAATGTGTAAAACGTAACGGCAAAGCTAGAAATGTATTTAAATTACCTGATCTGTCTACGTTTAAGACATTCTCCAATCTGATAGTCCGCTCTGAAACTGAATAGTCCTTATATTAATTAATTATGTATTGATTTAATTAAATCATTAAGGGCTCACAACATTTAAACGGAGTTTTTTATAACAGAAGTTACTCTCAAAACATTGTTCTTGCTCAACTAATTAAATTAAATTACTTTTGCTAGTAATTTTAGACACGTTTTCTAAATTTAATTATTAAAATTGTGAAAGAAAAAAGTTTCGACAAAAACTCTATCGAAGTTGTTTGCTTCAAATAATTCAAAAAAATAAATTCCAAGTTTCCTTTACATATTTACAATTTGGTAATGGTATCTTCTTTATTTAGTAATTTCTCATATCTCTTAATAATTTAAGAACCCTGGATGTTATTGAAATATGGGGAACAGAAACAATAAAATTATTTCTACTGAAAAGTCCCTCAACTTTGATTGAGGATAGCTAGCAAATAATAATAACTAGGTACACCTTATCGTAGCCTCCGAAGTACAAAGTCTAATATAATTTCTCCACTTCAATCCAATGTAAAATCTACTTCCCAGCCGCATCCAAAGCTCGACCAATCACCAGATTGATGGTGGCCAGTACGCAAAAACATTTTAAGTCTAATTATGAATCTACTAGTTTAGTATAAATAGCAATAAAACAAGATACGCGAGCGGAGGTTGAATCTACTTACTTTATTGGCTTTTTCTAGAACGCAGTCCTTAAACTTGCAGTGGAACGTGGAACAAGCTGAGAGGCAATAATGTTGTTGACTCAATAATTTTCAGTAACTCGCTCGAATCACAAAATTTTGGTTAGTTGCGTAGCTTTTTTTCTATGATCCATCTTAAGTCGCAATCTTCATGAGATATAAGCACCTCCTAAACTTGTTTAGTTAATAACCTCTCTATCCATACATTGTAGTAGCACGGTGGAAAATATTTCGGATAGTTGACGACGGTGCAGAGAATGTCGAGAAAAATGTAGGGCGTCACGGAACGCCTAGCAGATGTGAAACATATAAGTTAATATAAGAACTTACAATTAATAAATAATAATATTACTGATTTTTTAAATTACTTTAATAACAATCATATTCGATTTCAAGAAAGAAAATATAATACGTTAATAAAAGCAGTACTCGTGTTAAGTATACTATAGTCCGATAAAAATAGTACGCAGTTACGTTAAACAGAAAATTTAATATGAAATCCATTTTGATCGAAATTAAGTATATTTGAAGCAACAGTGCTATCTTTTTTATCTTTTTGCTATATTTTCATTTAGATGTTATGATGTCTTATGTCGGAACTGTAATGTCTTTATTGTGAAATTAATTGTTTCTTTCTTTTTTTCTTTCTTTTTACTGTAATAAACTAATGTCTATAGTTTTAGGTTTAAAATTACATTCAATTAAATTAAAGTTCTAATATTAGAAAAAATAGTTTGTTGATAATAACGGATTTGCAACCTTATTCTAATGAAAATATTGAATTACCTCAACCATGAGTTGCTAGCGTAACGAACTCGATATTCGCTTGCAGTGATTTGTATTGAATTTATGTACAATTTCCTTGAATTAATTACTCTCCCAACGATATTACATTACTTTAAAACACATTAATAGACTATCGAAAAAGTTACAGTAACCCACGTTTTGAATATAGTCCTTAGTTAAATAAATACTTTTAAACCTAAAAGAGGTTCGAGCACTTCCTAAATCGTAAGCTACTTTATATTGAAATACTTTCGCTTCTTCACCTAATTAAGTAATATTTCATAACGAAGTGAAAAACGCATTAAAAGTTTATCAGCTCGCGTTCCTCCGGGCGGGAAGCGGGACAATACAAAATATTGTATTAGCGAATTTCTTTTTGTTGTCACAACACCGCAAATGAAATTAGACTTGCCTTGTCTCGGGATTATGATTGAAAAATTACTTTGTAAATTAAAGAGTTTAGTAATACAGCACAGATTAAGTTCTGAATTTGTAATCAGATTTATTTGAAACGACAACAAAACTAAGATAAATTATTTTTAGGGCTGTAATTTTTATATTAGTGCATTGTACTTTCTAAAGTACTAAGTTTTACAAGCATGGACAATGATTAGGTTTTAGATTTAAATGTATTGATTTAACTCTAAAACCGAGAGGAATTTCTTGGGTTACTATGCTTTGTTCGCTTCCACCTTTTTCCCTTATCCTATCCAATCAGGAAAAAAGTTTTCAAAAAATGTGTAATTCGTTCTTTATTAATTAAGTTAAGATGAGTTAATCTCAAGTTTTAAATACGTCGCGTGATTTTTTTTATACTCCTATAATTTTTTATCCCTATTTTATCCTTTTAGAAGATAAATTTTCTAAGAATTACATTAGTGTTTCCACACAATAAAATAAATGTGTGTATAACATTACATGCTACTAGGCTCTTCATTGTCTGTCTGTATATACGATATTATGAGCTCCTTATTCTTACAGGAAACGTTTATGACAGAAGACCCTAAAATAGCATTTAGTATATTCACGAATTAATTAAGCTATTTTATGACCTTTGTTTTCCCACACAGCCACATAAAAAGCCTATAAAAATAAAGCCGTACAGTAAAGGTAAATGCATCAGGAAAATACATGATCTAAATGAAAAAAAAAATGAAAATCGTATAGATCAAGTCAAATCAGTAAAATGTTAAAAAAAGTGACATAAAGATTACAAAATGCTAACTATAATACGTTGCACGTTCTAGTTCTCTTCGCTGTTACATTGGCTATTCTGTCTGTCAAGAACGTCAAAGACCAAAAATGTGTATGTCAGTGGTCAATATTATAGATAAAAAAAACATATTATATTTAATGTATTATGCTTAATAAAATCGTAGCATAAGTTAAACCACATCTTTAATTCATTTAACAACGTGACTGTTAAAAGCTTGGGTCGTTACTTAATATCGGATGAGTATGATACCATCGCTTTTATTTTGATTCCAAATTTAGGGTTTTTTTTTTCTATAATTTGAAACCACTTATTTCGATGCTACCAACATAATAGAGAAGAGAACTCTAATGTGAAACGTACTATATATTTAATCTACAGCAACTTACTTTAAAAAACTCTGCCACATAATAAATTTGTTAAACTGCAAATTCCCAAAATGTGTGTACTTCATTAAATATTAAAGGAAAATAATAATTACCCAAGTTAAAGATTAACTTAGTTTAATAACTTCTTTAATGACTCCATGAAGCAAGACACCAGCAACAATATCCATTATGTAACAATAAATATTCTATATCTAAATCACTATTTATGCCCCCAATAACGACTCAAGGTGAATCATAAAATCACTTAAAATTACTACCTGTCGATTTATGATGGCATATTTAAAGTAATTAAATAAAGTGCAAGTATTATACACATATAAAGAGCCAAATATTTATTTGTTGAAAATGGAATTTATCTCAACGAACTAAAAAAAAATATTATTTGTCCAATATATATGAGAAGAGAATAAATTTACATTAATTGTTTATTACAGAACAATAGTTTTGCCACCCGTATTATCAAAAATTCTAGAAAAATCTTTTAACATTCTGTTGAAGAGTATATTAAATGAGTTTCTTATTATCTTGGCTAGGAACACGTAAACGGTATACTCCGTTTTTGTAATTCCCATGAGCTGGAGAGACAACATACTATCAACTGGTTCAATATTTAATCAAAGAAATTTAGAATTTCGTATGACTTACGCAAGAGACACGGACCACAAGCCCATTCGCTCTATACTGCAAATGTCAACGTCAAACGTTAACAATGTATGTGTTCGACATAATAAGGCCACGAAATTGCCTTGCAAATTGTAGTTAAATATATTATTCGAGTTCGTTTGAGAATTGACATTGACATGAAGCTCGTAGCGAATTTATCCTTCAACGTGTTTCGTGGCTAAGCCATTATATAATAATATGTTAAAACGTATATTGGAGAGGACGAAATTAAAATATTCAAGATTTTGTTGATCATGCAAAATGTAACGTAGGTGTTACTAATCCCATACATCAGAAGAGCAAGTTATAATCCATACAAACTGGGTGCTATTCAGAGACACGTAACTTAATCCTTCAAGCATGGTTTAGGCACAAGTTACTTGGAAACTACCTGAGAAATAAATAAGTGATTTCTGAAGTTAGCTTTAGGCTTTTCGGTATAGGTTTGGCATATACATACAAACGTATATATTAGGATAAACGCTTTATGAAATGTACGTGAAAACGTATAGCATAGCATTTTTTACAAAGGGTAAAGTTACTGCAATGAAGATGATCTTGAGCCATACATGATATAATTTTTGGATTAACTTAGTTCACGGTAAAAATATATCGGAACATTATCCTGATTGTTCTCTAAATAGTAAGATGGGAAAGTCTAATCTTTGACGGTAACCCATCTTAATCTTTAAGATGACGCAAAAATCCTTTTATATATATAAAATAAATATTTTTACCACTTGTAAATATATTTGCAAAACTTTCGCTAATACGCTATTCAAAGTGTTGCTGACTAAAAAGTCGATGTCAAAGATAATTTATTGGGGACTACAGTTACCTGTTTCCTGTCTGTAACAAGTATACAATATAAAATTAAATTTACAGTTACATATTAACTTACTAAAAAAATCAAGATAGAAGGGAAAAGAAAATAGAAAAGGAAGTGCGGATCTAGCTTTTTATGATATATTGATTTCTTTACTTAAAAAAAAGTACACTTTTTAAACGCGATGTAATAGTAGCTACCCACTGCTACATCAGAACTACAACCATTAAAACAACACTGAAAGCACCAAGTAAATTAAAAGTTTCTATTAATTAGCCAATAAGACCATCGCTCGGTAACTCTTACGTAAACTGTATGGCCAACTTCCGCGAACTTCGTACTAATTAGACGAAAAATTCATTGCTCAAATACTGTCCAAACTTTTACTTTAGTAATCATATTTAAGTTTTACTACTCGTAGACTGTAAAATTCTAATTGAACATAAATTAGTCAGCCGTGATCTCGTGGCTTTACTTTGTGCTTTGCTATTAAACTTTACGCCGCCTTAATATTAAGGTGCTTTTGTAATTACTTTTTTAATTGGCATAACACGGTTTGGCCAATTAAGGCCTTGTGTAAATTCTGTTCGATTTATAACAAACTGCGTTAATTTGGAACGATTGGACATACATTTTATATGCACTGAAAAAGCAATTCGCTGAAAATAAATTATAAGTATCGTTTGTCATTAGGTTTAACGGTTATGAATGTAAATAAGTTTTTGAATTATTGAAAATAATTTATAAAATTAACTTGTATTTCATCTGGATTGTAACGAGGCATTCACAGCCATTCACGAAAATGAACGAACCATTCAGACTAGTAGTGATATTACTGTTAATATTACAAATTCAGAATTCATTTATGTATGACATGACATAAAAAAATACAAATAAAAAATACAATGAATTAGATATTAACCCCACAGGTTGCGGTAGACATTTACCCTCAGGTCAGTTCGTTTCTCGGCTATTTACTTTTTAAAAAAGTAGGTAAATCACACAGATGGATTAATAATTACCTATTAATAAGTTATTACTGCCGCCCAGGGCAGATACGTAATGAAACAGCAGGGGTTCTCCACGACTGTCAAAACATTGCGAATTGCAAGAGGTCATCAACCCGATTTTTGAATGCCCACATTAATTATTGACCAGTGCGTAACTAGTGTAAAATGTTTTTCATTATATACTTCATTATGATATCTTTATAAGGCACTATCTAATGAAAAAATAATGTGGCAATATTGAAAACACAGCAATGTGTTTTATGTGAATATGTATACGTCCCTTTTGAGTTTTTTGATATACCTCTCACTAAACTAATAATGTTCAGTAATCAATACCAATAATCTAAGAAAGGAGAAAATCGATGCATAATTTTGTTGATCAACTGACTAAAATCCTATTTTACATAAATTAACGACTCACTCTTTACATTTTTAAAAATATTATCGTAAATATAAATGTTGTTTTGAACACATCTGTGTATATTATTTATAATTGTGTTGTTTCAAATTATACGTACAAGAGGTATAATATCCAAAATAAAGTCGTGTTTGGGAATGTTTCGCGAAGATAACATAGTAACCTTAGATAAGCTTGCTTATAAATTAAACTTTTAATGGTTTATTAAGAAACCTATCCGTCGTCATTAAAAGTTCACAAACTTTCCATGTTCGTATTTACCTACATTATTCCGAGAAAATATAATGACTTCAATACCTGTATGGTATGAACCATAAACTGATTTCCATCAAGGTTTATGTTCGATTAATTATTGGAGCATTCTCCGCGCAGCTCGGAGGGCCCGGCATGTCAATGAAAGCAATTACACGTTCTATACATGTGTGGCACGCTCGCTCAGATCGCCTATCACTCCTCTTAAACCCAGATGTAATAACCCTATCCATTGACGGACCAGCGTTTAGTAGAATGCTACAACTTAACTTTAACTTATGACCATAGATTTGCAATAGGACGAGATGGAGACGAACCAAGACTTTAAGTGTTTATTTTTGTATGAATATGTTGTATGACCATAAGGTTATTAGACACTTTATTCGCGTTTTTAATTATAAATATTGAACACCATTCAAATAAGGGGGAAATTAGTTGAGTGTTATAATTGGTTAAGTACAGTAAAGTTAAGCATTTTATTATTATCTACTCAAAATTAAAGCTGTTTAATTGAAATACGACATTAGTATATTTACAGGATATGCCAAGAAAACGTTATGACAAAAACTGCATTCATCACTCTTTCTTATGAAATTTTATTGCAAATAATAACCAACTTCTATAAAAAAAATCGTATATAGAGTTAGAAGGGCAAAGCAATCAATGTATTGTACAATGTGTCTTATTCAAAGTTCATTTTGGTTGTGAAATTCAACACTTATTCATCGAAATGTATATGAATTCACTGTACTATAATTTCGTTTTAAAAGATAATAAGCATCTTAATTATTATTTTTAATCTGTATCTTTTCTTCATTAATGTATGTTGACAATCTATCTAGTATACTAACTTGTCATGCTATCGCAGTCTAGTACCCGTATTCTGATACTACGTCTTTGTTACTTTCACACTTCCATAAATGATGGATTGCTCACCAATAGCAGGATGGCAGTTCGAAAACATCCACTCCATCAAAGGCTTAGATAAGCGACTTTTAGGACGTCCGGCTATCGACTTAAGGTCTAAGTTGCATTGCATGATGTCTAACAATTTCTGTTACAAAGATGTAAACGCCAATCGATGTGTCAGTGGCTGATGGGGAAACTTTTCATTTTGCCAATGTATCGGGCTGATGTTGTTGGGCGGAAAAACAATTTTCTTGCTATTTGGGAGCTCATTTTTAACGTTATTGAGTAGGAACTTTGCGGTGTATGAGTTTATTTGGATATTAGTCCGATGATGCTTTTCGTGCCTTACTGATACCCCTGAAGCAAAGTTATGCACTTTACAATTGTGCTGTGACAATAAATGGTTTTGTAATATATATACACATCAGTGTAAAATATAGTTTCTTTTCGTATAACTTGTATTGAACTTTAAGGATATTATTTACAAAACTTTTGTTGCATATTGCAATATCTATACGTCAAACAGATTCTTGAAATAAATTAATCGGCACTATTGCAAATTCAAGAATCGCACAGAATTTTTCAATTATTAGAATGGTACTTTTTATGTAACTTATTGACAAACAAGGCGACGATGATGGTAATTAGTCACCGTCGCTCATGGGCATTAGTTACACCAAAGGCATTTCGAACGTTTTGAAAACTGAAGAGAATCAGAGGACACGGATTATCCTCTCCGGCACTGCGAAACACGTATAATATATGTCACCGTAGATTTTTCAGACAGAATTATGCTTGTACATGGGTTAAAAATACGTACTGTACCGTTTGATGACTTAATTTCATTTACGTGCCTTCTAAGTGACGTAAACACTCAATAAATTATAGTTTTAACTAACTATGCTTTTAATTATATAACCGCCATTAACCAACCGTCAACGTATTAACTACTAGACAAGAAAACTACCACCATTGCCCGTAGATAACATCCTCTTTTTCACAAAGGGTATTACTTACGATATTACGTAAACGAACAAAGAAAAATAAGGCAAAAGTTATTACAAAGTAAGATATTCAATTTTCTTAAAGTGCACTACAAAAGAATCTCATATCGCAATTACTGGAGTATCTAGTATTTGTAAATCATTATTTCTTTTTCTGGCCCACGTTCATGTATTACAAAATAGATCAGTAATATTCAAAGTACACGTAATTTTTAATAAGTTATAAATGCCTTAAGTAATCAGTACTTTAAAATAATTAATACGTTCATAGTCTCGCACTAGAATTCTCTGTGTTGTGGGTTCTATGGACAGCGTACACAAACTACACAGTCGAAGTACAGAAATGTAAATTCATCATTCAAATTTCTACCTTCGCTGGGAAATGAATCCAAGACTCTTTTTGAATTCGGTAAGATGATAAGATTTGCACTCAGTTCAACTACTCAGTCCGCTTGTAACTATAAAGGTTGTTACGGTCTACAACAACCGCCCATTCTAAGAATAAAAAGAAAACTTAGTTCAACTAGTCATAATTATCTAAAAATATGACTCGGATATTCTCTCACAATATAATAGATATATTCTATGCAAAACCACGCTGGTTGTATGATACTTCGTTTAAATATTCTACATATATATTTTTTCGGGTTCAATGTTGAAGTCTACGAGAATTGTTTACGTAAATCTATCTTTTGAAATCCTTTACATTTTATGAAATTATAAAGATCAATGAATTCAGATTATATATAAACATGACTTTAAATTCAAATTTAAGAAATACCTACCATTGTGTTTGTAAGAGTATATTAAGTACTGGCCATATTATAATATATTTTGTAATTGGATGGAACAATCAATCAATTCAAAGAATACTCTTGTCAATTATATTTCAAAATCAGAACCAATTTGTTGAAAGTTGTAGAATACGTTCTTGCTTATAGACCGTACCGGCGTAATAAAGCAAAAATTCCCTGAATTTCGTGATATCAGATTATTGAACGAACGTGGATATAGCGAACAAACAATACCTTTAAAAACTGAACAATACAACAAACGGAGCCGTACATTTTCATGATTTTTAAAACCATTTTCATATCAAATGGAACAACGCACGACAATAGCGCAGTAATAACTTTACATTGCTCTCGGAATGGGAACTCAAAAAACACCTGTACAAACAGAAATAGAAAAAGGACTACAATATATGGGAACGTATCGTTTGGCTTTGATCACCCCCTTTTCAGTAATAGAACCCGCCTCGACCCCTTTGTACCCGATCTCGCCCGGGGCACTGCGTACTATACGAATTGTAATGTGTCCATTTAATTTACCCACACAAAATACTACCTTTGCTTACTTTCTCCGCTGGTGTTCATTCGAGGACTCCTAATTTCTGTAATGTACTGTCATCATCCATCGGTTCGAGTATTTAACATCTTAGTATTTATTTTACACGTTACATGCTGCATTTTACTGGTATTGTTTCACTGAACTGTTTTGTAGCTGTTTCGAAATGTCTCGGGTTAGGTCGGTTTTATAACTAATTGTACAATACGTTGAGTGACTTCAAATGGGATTCACTGTCTTATTATTGTAAAATGAGTCATAAATAAGTAAATGCAACAAGCCTTGCACTCATAAAATCCTGGCCTGAGAAGTAGAAAGCATCCGTGACCAACTCGGAAAGGGACAGATTAATAACAATTATTAACAGTACTAACCTACACTAATATTCCTAACGTCCACAGTCCTCTTACTAACGTTAGAAATGCTTACTAACAATATTAACGTACACGCACAGTTCTGGTACAATCGGATAATAACAATATGATATTCTTATTAACAACTAGACGGCCCCGTAGCTTAATTGGTAGTGACCCTGCCTGCGAAGCGAGGGGTCCTGGGTTCGATTCTCAGTCGGGGCAGATATTTATGTGACAGTTAAATGTTTATTCTCGGGTCATGGGTGTTAGTGACGTGTTATTGGTGTTGTCCATGCCGCCCGCGACACAGAGACGCCTACTGCGAGGGTATGTGTTAGCGTTTGCGTTACTGTTTAAGTGTCATGTAAATTAATGGTTTTCTTTGTGCCAACTACAGAGAAATGCAATTATCGTATGGAAATAACAAAGGATTAAAATGCACATGCACTTAGCAAAACCACTTTAACAGCCAATACAGAGTTTCATTTGACATTTGATGCTAAAATGTGATGCCTAATGTTGGCGTCAACGGTAAAGCCCGAATGCGCGTTAATTAACGCGTTAAAATTAAGGTTCTAATAATGAAGTTCTGTACAAATTTTAATTCCGATCAACTTGTCTGTCGATTAATGCATTAATGTTTCAACCACTACATGCTGTCATTACTAGCGCGTTAATTAACTCGTTAGGACGCAGACGTGGCAGTGACGTGAAAATATACGTTAACGTATCCATGAATATTTTATTTAAATTTAGTTTTAAATCTCACTTCCTCTCGATAAACTTATGAACAGATTTTAAATTTTTGTTTAATAGAATTGATTCACTGATATCTATAAAAACGTAGTCATGGCATTCAAATTTATCTTGTCCATAGAGGATAAGATTTTTCTCTAATTGTATTGGTACTCAAGTTTAATTATTTCTCACAATATTTACTGCAGTTATATCTTTTAGAATTAGAGTGTTTTGTTTCTTCACTTACACTTAAAACCAAAATTGTAAATTTACAAACTAATTACAATATATTTTTATGATAAACTAACTGAACCGTGCGCGTATTGTTAAGGAAATATATGAAATTAATTGGAATGACAGTGGCGCCACCTGTCGAAAATTGGTCATATCAACTTAGAAACCTTCGTGGGTTCGTACACAACAACTTTGCTAAAGATCATTACATAATTAAATGTATCGTTTACGATTCTGTTAAAGACATACAGACAAGCTTTCTTTTTTATATATTAGAAAAGAGAAGAAGATAAATAAACCACATATTTGTTTCCCTTAACTGTACCGTTGAAAACTAATATCCGCAATCATTTATCTAGAGTGTACGATGCATTTGCAATATTATTGTAGCTGAGCGAAAACAGTTCCTACCATAGTCTGCTAGCCGTCAGTCGTCACGTAACGGTGGTGTCGTCGGAGAAGGCACTTGAAACGATGGTAATGTACCGTAAGACAGTCCTGTTAGCACTTGGGTACCAATGACAACGATTAGGATTCACTAACTGCTAAACACATAGCGGAAAAAGACAATAAAGTTGATTTAAAATGAAATATAGATAGACCGCGTGTGAAGTCTCTGCTTGGCAATGAAACAATATCAAATAAATGATTTAGACTTGTAATTAGTAATGAAGAACATAGTAATATTATAGTAATAGATTTAAAGGTAGTCTGTGTTAAAACTGTTCTATTTGAGATTAATTTCATGTTCAAAACCTGCAATTGCTTATTAACCAGATAGAAGAAGTAATTATAAGGATCTATTCGAATACTTTAATTCTATATCGACAATAAAATCTTTCGTTGGGCAAAGATAATTTTACGAAGCGAATAATTTAAATCTCAATCTCCATCGGTCATTGATCCTGACACAAAACCAATGTTTAGTCTAATGACGCGACACCGTAATCTAAATTTGTCAACTCGTACCTCAGTTACTTCATCGTTAATATCACTACACATATTTAAAAACTCCCACCTAATGTGTAGATTATGTTGGTATATCTCTGTCTGTTTTAGCACAGGTTTTCTTTATATTAAATAGGTGACCCGGTTTGTCTGCAATTTCAACTGTACGATTAGATCCACGAGAAGATAACGTGTTCTTTACTTTTTATGTCCTTTTTATGTTTATGTTCTTAATTCTTATGATATATTTCATGACAGGTTTCAAAATTGATGATGTTGTTGATCTCGTATCAATTAGTTTAAGTGAATTGTTCAATATCACAATTATTTTTTTCTTTCTTAACCGTATCTAATCTTCTATTTACAAAATTCGTTAAGCGTTCACTATTTTTCGCACAAGACAAGGAATTTATAACTGCCATAAACCACCACGTACAAATAAATACGTCGTGTATACACCACACCGCGGTTATATTACAACTCTTATCAACGCTGACATAACAGTATCAAAACGCTCCGTTCATTCCACGATCGCATCTATATCACGAACACAAACTCGTCCATCAATAGTCAGAGCCATGTGCATTTACAGCTTGCACGATGGCACTGAAGCTAGTTAATTATCAGATCTACATCTTACATCATTAAAATTATCTCTCAAGCCTTTGTATTTTGTTATGGTCGTAGTACATTTGTTCTTTTCAGTAAATTCCAAGTAGCTATGTTTTTTGCTAACAGCGTTTTCAATAGCTTTAGATTTTATTCTACCAAGCACAAAAGCCTCATTATCTACCCACATGACGTAAGCAAAGGAACACCGACCTACATACACCCACACAAACTATCTGTGCGTAACTTGACTAGTGATGACATGAAGGCTTGACAGAGTTACGTCACGCGTCACGCACTGCATCGGAGGATTAACCATTTGTGACGGATGAGAGAGCCGTTGACGAAACAAAAGATACGAGCGTCATATCCATGGGATTGTAGGACATTGATATAATGAAGAGTTCGATGCCGTATGGCTTTTATCAATTTTATCGTAAGTGATTGATAGAGTTGAGCAATTTCGACTGATATCAGTAGTGGGATGGGTTCTTGAGTTAGAAAACGTGTCTTTATTGGTACGTTAAGCTGTTGATCTCAGGTTTATTGCTTAATAGAAATTGACAGATTATATAAGAGGTCTATGAATGTGAAACATATTTATATATTGGAAATAAACTTCTTCATTTATTCGTCCTAGGATAATGTGGAGAAATACATTAATCTTATCAAATCAAGAAGAAACCCGCGTCCTGCAGTGAGCCAATCCTGGATTGAACCTAGCTGATAACCTTACAATAGAGAAGATCGTGTGGTGCAGTTTCGCTGACTGTTATTCTTAGTCCCTATTTTATTTACATTAAACAACTTTAAACTGAGTCACGAAAATGTTTTAACTATAGTCTTTATTAGTAAATATAAATTTGTTGAATTGACTAATAGTGCTCAACAGTGTTTTGTATAACTTTCCGTTGAAACTTATTTTCATATAATCCAACAATAACACGAAACTCATGCAATCAAAACAAAAGTTTCTACGAATTATATTTCAAATGAATCAGATTTAATTATAAGTACGCCAACACTCTTGTCCTCGCCGAATGATACAATTACGGCGAAGCCAGTGATTATGTCAAGGAAAACTTTTTAATAGACGAGATTTCTAATTGGAAATTCAAAACAATTGGAAATTAAAAAAAAATACAATTAAATTATAAAGAAAGTAGTAAAAAGCAGTCAAATACAAAATAGAGGTACAAAAGAGATAAAATCAACTGAAAGATGAATTGAAACGAGTTATTTGGGATAGCTCAAAATTTTATAGCGTCTGGATATAAAACGCGTTACTGCCAAGACGTTTGTTTCCATGCGAGATGGCTAAAGTTTACCGTTGGCCCGCTCAGCCACAAAAATATTTTATTACCTATAATAAATCTTTTAGCTGCATCAAAAATAAGACTGTGAACCTTGAAAACCTTTGGCAAGCGTGGAAGGAGAAATAAAAACAAAAAAGGATTAGGATGATATGAAATTTGTTCTGACAGTTATAGGAAACAATTTATAAAGACATCTGTAGCGAAAATACAAATTGGTATTTAGAGATCACTATTTTATAATCAAGATGACACGTCGTCCGAAAAATCTTATGTCTAACTTGACAAAACAAGATGGTTGGCCGTTGACGGTTGGCCAGCTTTACAACGACGTACATTTAAAATATATTTAAGATACCGGTATGATAATCAACAAAATTACAATTATTATGTGTTTCTAAAATCATAAAAGAATAGGATTGGAATTGTACATT